>QGDY01000170.1:0-84387 GCA_004367095.1 Fusarium nanum | reverse complement strand
TTTTTTTTTTTTTTTTTTTTTTTTTTTTTTTTTTTTTTTTTTTTTTTTTTTTTTTTTTTTTTTTTTTTTTTTCATACTTCAAGGGTCAGGGCCCAGCTAGAAAATGCCTTGCTTTCTCTCTGTTTTATCTCATCTGTCACCGACATCAACCACATCAGACAACCACCTTTCCAGACAGACAATTTAAACAAGTGGCATCATGGTACGCTACGAACTCGAAGAACCGCTTTGTTCCATTTGTGGTCTCAGTGTAGGCTTCTACACCCGCCGAGAAAGAACCTGGCAAGGTATTGCCTTCGTGATGCAAGGGCCCAGGCATGCCGATTCCAACGAGCATCTCTTCTGGTGTAGAGCTACAGGATATTCATATCAGGGGTTAAGCCACTTTACACAACTTCCCTCACGTAGACCCGCTCTTATACATTCGAGTTACCAGCACAGCCCAACACTGGCTGTCCGATCCGACTGCCATTTCCTTGGTTTTCACTGCGCTTGCGTGTGCATTGCTTACCAAGTAATCTTGAGATCACCGACAAATTCGCTGTACCACTTCAGAGATGTCTGGAATACGTTGAACCAGCGTTACCGAAATGGTCCACCCAGCGAAGAGTACTGGGACGATGTCCCCCCCATCCCTCAGAAGACTGCGCAAGGAACATGTTCATGGACCAGATACCCTGCTTACTATCTTCCGACCTATCCGCACTCGAGAAAATTTGAATGGGTAGGCGTTTTATCCGTCTTGGTGAGTCTTTTCTTTGCTAACATGTATCAGTGGTCTGCCGATCCGATCCTTATTCCTAACCTTACGGCCTGCCTACTCAATAACTTACAGAGCTGTCCAAAGACTTCGTCAACTAAAAAGTCTTCGCTTCAGGACCATCTCGAGAATCTTCCCCAAGAACTGTATGATCAGATAAAGGAATTCGTCCAGCAAGGACCCATGAGTATACAGTCCACAGGTATCTCAGCCCAGTCACTTTGGAGGGAAGCTTTCCTCAAAATACCGTTTCTTTGGGACTTGGATGTTGGAGAAGTCGAAAGGTTTCCCGATTCGCCCCTGGATCCAGACAAGGAATGGGACTGGGAACAGTTAGTCCGCCGACTTATGGCGTGTCCCATTCAAGTTGGTCCACCACCATTGGACTATCTTATGCCTGCTCCTTGGAATTATCGAAAGGTAGGCTTGGAGCTGCCCCAGGGGTTGACAAATCGACGACGAATCTGGCAGATCGTGGACGACATGGACCCTAAAGAACTCGATGGGTGGGAGGGCGAGCTCTATGGTCCCTCTGAAGTGATAGCGCCTGCGGCTTGATAAGAAAATGAATTTGAAAGATGCAGAGCGAAGCTGAGTAATATCAAGAAGACGTTTCTTTTGCCATCCAACATGCACCTTCACTCTTCTCCCACCGCGCACACGCATCCATCACTGAGACTTATCAGAATCCCACTCCTTAAGCATACCCTCGAGCTGCTCATGTCTCTTCAAAGCCTCCGAGAACGTCACCAACCCCTCCACATCACCACCAGCAAAGCGATCATAAACAGCAGCGATACTCCTCCCAATAATCGGGATATCATTCTCCTCCTGCCACGCATGCCACTTCCACTCCACCTCCTCAACCTTGTCCGTCTCAAAATCATGAACTTCAATAACAACGGGCTCATCGTATCCAGAGGCATTCAAAGCAGTGCCTCCATAGCCTCGGAGGCGGATCTCGCCTTTTTCGCCGGCGATGGTGATGAGAAGGGGCGGTTCGCCGGGGAAGGGCTGGCCGCGGCGGAAGCGGATCGATACGGCGGCGTCTTTTTGGACGGTGGGGGATGAAGGGAGTGTTCCTGTTGCGAAAGTGATGTCTGGGACGTCGGTCCTGACTGTTTCGGTGATGTTGCCTGAGTCCAGGTCACGGAGGCGGATATTGGGTCTTTGGGAGTGAAGACGGCTTTTGATGTTGGATATATCGCCAACGATATACTGAAACGAATCGAAGACTGAACTGATTAGTGCTTCTCCCTTTTGCGTCTTGCTAGATGGTACTTACTGTGTCCCAGTCCAATGGTAAAGGTATTTCCGCCGATAACGCGCTGAGTAAAATACTTCAACGTCGTAGGCAGAATTTCGCGATCATTCGTCCCGCCAGCAGCCTTCAACTCAGCACTGACAATCTTTCCAATCTTTCCCTCCCGAATAATATCCCTAATCTTCACCACAGGCGGCGCAAATCGTCCCTGTAAACCAACAACATTCCTCTCCCCAACCGCATCAACAAGCTCCTTGGCATGCTTAACATCCTGCGCCAAAGGCCACTCTACAAAAACCTTCTTTCCTGACTTGACACTCGGAAGAGCACTTGAGTGATGAACATCAACACGTGTGCAAACCACTACAAGCTCAACATCTTTGTCAGCTGCAAGATCTTCCGCTGTGCCGTATGCTTTTGTCCCAGCGGGCAACTTGTATTGAGCTATGGCCTTTTGAGCTGCTTCGACGGAGCTGTTTTGGAGAGCGACGATTTGGTATTTTGACCGGCCGAGGGGGGAGAGGAGGTAGGGGAGATGGGCTTTTGAGGCCCAGCTTGTTTTTGCGGAGGCGGAGAGGCCGACTAGGGCGACGCGGATGGGAGCCATATTGAGCGGTTGCTATAAAAGAGTCTGTTGAGCTGTATTGATTGTATCAATTGAATGTCATCAATTTCTGTTGATGATGGTTTTATATACTTGCGATTGATGATGCAGGTGAGACTGATTTCTAATCACGGATTTGTAAGTTCAAGATTGGTCAGACCTGCCAAGTGTCATGAACTCCAAGTATGCAGCACGTCTTACCTGTAAGCATCTTAAATGATGGAAAGATCACGCAATTGAATTCCAGTTTCAGTCTTGTGCTTCGCCGTAGGCGACTAGTTATTGGCCTCGTTTTTATGAGGTAGACGGTTTAAGATAAGTGTTGCTTGTAGTGTGAATTTCATTGTCGATATTTCTATGAATACGAATGTATACTTTGTGATGTCTGACGATGCTCTTACTCTGGATAGGCCATGGCATCATTTGGCTTGACAAGTAGTGTGATAACGAATGTATGGTGAATCATAGCAAATCCCGGTCTGCACAGCATTGACAACGAAAATACCTTCAATCACACGATCTTGGAAGCTCATTGGAAAGCAAATTATTATCATTGACCGTAAGACCATACTTCCTAATGCTTATGTACCAAACTGAATGAATACTCCATATTAATATCCTCGGCAAAAGCCTCTCTTTCTTTCAACCCTTTTATTGTTCAAATTCTCCAGCGTAGAGGATCTCCCCTCGCTTCTCGTTCATAATCTCCCACACATCCCTCTCTTGGAGCTCATCTCGCTTTGACACACCAGCAAGTTCAACCGCTTGAGCTTCCCTTTCAAGTTGCACTGTCACTCTAGTTAGCATGCATTCATAAAGGTCTAGGAAGAAACTTACCATGCAAGAATACGGCAGCCCGTTTTCCGGTAAACAGAGCGTGCGGAACATTGGTAGTACCATCTGTGTTAGCATCGCCAATAGCGTAGATACCGGGAACGTTGGTGATAAGACCCGCGGAAGCGTTCGCCTGGAGTCTTCCGCCGACGAGTTCAACACCAGCCTTCTCGCCAACATCAGAGCGCTGCTCGTCAGCGAAGCTGGTCAGGAACGCAGCGCGCTCAACGGGCTTGCCTTCTGTGAATTCAACCCTGAAGAGATCGAATTCGGGAACTGAGGGAAGGCTGGGATCGGCGTTGTGTGTGTCGCCGCTCTTGATGCGCTTTATTTCGCTGATTGTTCGATTGTCGACTGTGACGTTGTGAAGCTGGAGATATTGTTTCCACTGGGGGAGGTCTTTGGTTGCAAGAGCTTGTGTAGTGCTGTTGTCTGTTCCATTGACAAAGGCATATACATCTCTGTTGAGGGTAGCCATTTCCCTAACCAGGCCAGCGATCTTGTTAAGAGGGGCCAGGAGACCGAGGGGTTGATCTTCATGCTCGTGGCCATCGCACCAGGGACACCAGAAGATACCCTTACCCCAGTTCTCAGCAACACCGGGGGTGGAGGGGAGAATGTCCTGGAGACCAGTTGCGAGAACGATCTTGCGGGCTGTGATGTTCTTGGTAGGTTGACCAGGGTAGTCAACTGACAGGGAGAATTGAGTGAATTCGCCATTCTTGCCCTTGTTCTCAATATCTGTCACGGTGGCATTCTCCATCTTGACTGTGTCGTAGTACGAGAGCAATCTGCGCGCTTCGTAGCGGTAGTACGCAGGTTGGACACCTATGTTGTCAATACGGGTCTTCTCAGAAGTAGGAAGGCGACTTACCATCAAAGCCAATGACATCGTGCATGTGTCTCGTAGGTCCATTTCTATACAGGCCATTGTCAAGAAGAAGAACATTTCGACGAACACGAGCAAGACCGCTCAGGGCAGAAAGACCAGCTGGTCCACCTCCGATAACGACAGCATCGTAATCAGTGTCAGGTAGCACAGTAGTCTTGGCATCTTTGGCAATGGCAGCAGCATTGCCGAGAGTAAGAAGCGCTGAGAGCGAAAGAGTAGAGAAGAAGCGCATTGTGAAGGGTATGAGGAGGATGAGGTAAGGATGGATGCCAGAATAGTGATGAAGAGTAGCGATACTCGGATGTATATATATAGTGAATTCGTAGGGCAAACAAAAGATGTCTAATTAACCTGATTCAGGTATCGCATCTCACCAAATTACCCATACGGTAGTTGTAAGTTGTGATCGTCGAGGTAGCCGAGTGGGGATGGTCTAGAGACTAGGATCTACCCCAGCTGAACCTGCCGTGTCTCACACTCAGCTGTTGTCTAACCACTGGGAGCTGCAGTCGTAGCTTCCTTTTGGGCGCCTCATTTTCTGCATGCCAGTATTGGCTTCCTTCCCCTCGTCTTTTCTTGTGTGAATTGAGCCTCGCCTTATGTTAATACTGGAGAGTGATCAAGATTACAACGCTAGAAAACAGTCTTTCCAATGCCCAACACATTGACTCACTATGACAGTAACTCCAAGAATAATACACCGGCTCTCTCCATAGGTACCTACAGAGCCTGAAAACCCCATCGTCATTGCACACTGTTACATGCATGCGGGAGGACGGAGCGGATCCACGGGATCTCCGCTGCAGAGTGACAGTGCGGAAGCTACCTCTAGCTCAACAAGGGCAAGAGAATGGGGAAAGAGAGGCTCTCGATGTTGAAGAAAGTTGCAACACTGCATCAATAGCGCTTACGAGGCTTGAAGTGACAATGCCGTCGGACCCTTTAGGCCGTGCTTTTAGTGTCAATCCACTGAGGTTTAGTGCACTTCTCATGGGGTTTAGTGCATTGTGTGCTGGAGAACGAGTGCGATGGAAGGGATCAATTGACTCTCACGCTAGAAAGATCAACTACGGTCTAGAAAATACAGATACGATCGTCGCTTTGTCTTAGTTTGGGCTATGTAACGTTGATCTTTTTACCTGGGAACCACAATTTTGACCTTGTTGAGGATCATGGGTGAGACAAAAATAGAGGGTGAGCAAGTCTGACGAAAATTGCTCACGGCGATGATCCGAATGCGAAAATGTTTCTATTCTCAGGCATTGAGACTATATCATACGAGATCAATTACTAATTGAAATAAGGCTCAAGATAGACGAGATCAATATGCACAATATTGCCAGGGCTTATGCTAAGGGTGGTTGAGTGAAGTGGCAGCGGAAGATCCCGCCTTAGCAGCCTTAGCAACCCTATAGCTCAAGACATTGTCAAAGCGAAACTCCATCATCTGTCTCACCCATGACGACTAAACATCTCTATGGAAACTGTTTCCCAGTTATTTCTTGATCGGGGAAGCGGGTATGATTCGGTTGTTGTCTTGAATCCTTCACCTACTCAACGAGCAGAACATGGCGGTCAAATGACCAAAGCGACGGGACAACGACTGATCAAGTTGGTTTTCACTTTTCATGAATGGAATAATAACAATACCGATAACAGTAATGGGAATTTAATAATGCTGGAAAGGTGGTATATCTGACCAATTACACCTAGGTATGCAAGAATGCTATACTCATGCCCCTCAACACCAACAATGCTTCGTGAGTAATCCATCTGTATCGCTCATCCCCACTTCTGTTTCACTACGACTATTGCATATCCCTACTCCTCTCTGTCTTGCCTCTCTTCTCTCAATCCCAAAGTATCCATCCCGCCCTCGCAGCAGCTCCACCAAGCGCTTTACTCGTCACATGAACATCAAATTTCTCAGGCTCCGGCGTCGTAGGACCTGATCCATCAGACACAGCCTGCGACTCACTTCCCTTGGGACTCTTCACAGGCGGCGTAATAGGTTTGGAGAAGTTGAACGTCGGATTCGCTTCTTCTGCGTCCACGACAGCTGAGAGCGTAGCTCGGGTGTGAAGATGCACTTGCGATCGAGAAGCGCGTTTGAGACGGGGTGGCTTGCGCTGAGCGACGGGTGATCCTGCTCTTCGACGTTCCATCTCTATCAGCTCTTCTTGCTCTGTTTCATCATCTGTGATTGTGCTGGGGTCGAGAAGGAGCCAATGTCTAGGCGCGACATGGAGACTGCTTCCAGACTTGCGACGATGACGCTTCTGGTTCTTGACTTCAGAAGGCGGCTCAATGATCGTTTGGCCTTCCTTGATCCTAACAGGCAACTTAAGCGGGATGTTTCCAGCAGTAACGTTCAATCTTCTAAGATCGCGTTGACTTTCTGAAAAGACGACTCGGGCGCGAAGTCTATGCACAGCCCGATCCAACGCCAACTCAATTGCGCAACGGTCGCGGACGCGGCTTAATTTGGGCCATGTAGCGCGCTCGCCCATTAGACAGGCTCGCATCATGAACTCGGGACTGGGGTTGCGGAGTAAGCGAGGCAAGTCATTTAAACCCATCTCGGGGAGGATGTTTATGTCGCCTGAGTATTTCTGACTCAGGACGCTTTGGAATTTGGTAGCGAGGTTGGGCATGATACCCAGCTCCGCGAGAAAATGAAGTCGATGCAGTGCTTCATCGCGGGCAAGCGATGTCATGGTCCATAACCAGTCATACTGATCACCCGATGTCTGCTGAGTCGGTTCGGGCTTTCTGACAGGTGATAGATGATCATCTTTCGCTAGAAAAGGCACAACGTGAGGATTAACTTGCGACACGATAAAATGGTTGACGTTGAACATTTCTGACAACCGAGTCATTGGCAAGTCATTGTCCACAGACCCATCAATCCATCGCTGAGGCGTTGGGTTCCAGGGCTGATGCTCGCCTGTAATGGGATCCTTGACAAGCAAGGGTGCAGCATTGAAGACCAGCGGGACAGAGCACGACGCAGCGACCGCAGACCAAATCATAACGTTTGGCGCAGTAACGTAATTGAGAAGCCGTGGTAATTCGTACATAGATGCTGTCGAGACGCAAATGTTGAGAATGCGACGTGTGCGATTGTAGGCTTCTTGAAAGGTCATGTCGCCCATCAATCCTCTCATCACCCGCGTGAGATGCTTGATGTCAGACCAACTTCCCTCCGTTAACAACCTGCGCAGATTACTCCAAACACCATCTTGACCACTCGGGTCCTCGAAAACCGCAAGATCACCGTAGGGAAACTCTTCGATCAGGAGTGGGATTTCCTCGTCGGTTCGTGTACACATTGCTGCGCAGACGATGCTACCAGCGCTTGCGCCCGATATAATCCTTGGCAGCAATTTCGCTTCGAAGAGGGCCTTTAGAACGCCAATATGCGACATGCCAAAGGTGCCGCCCCCGGAAAGGAGTAATGCGCTGCGACCGTAGCTTTGTCGGGCGAACAGAATACCTTCAAGAAGGTCGCGGTTCTCGATACTCCGGTCGAGTCGGCTTTGGGTGACGACTGCGTCGATTGTTCTTATTGTAGATTCGACGTATCGCTCGATAAGATGTTTCGTCCCCGAGTACGAGTGTCGGTAGAGGTCGACATTGTCCATTCCGCCAAGATCGCGGGATAAAGCGGTACGGATTAGGTGCATCATTGTATGAACGTCGCATTTCGTGCGGGCATCGTCGAGAGCGTCGAGTCGTTCTTGGATCAGTTCGGGATTATAGTCGCCTGTCGAGGCATCGCGCTTCCATTCATCGTTGCCTTCGAGGCTGTCGAGTTCTTTTGCCGCAGCTTCCCATTGAGCATGTGTCTCGGCCTAAATGGTCAGTCGGAAACACAAACAAAGGATGCAAATAACCTACATTTTGCATGCCCAGACACAAGTTATGCTTCCTCTCCTCTAGTTGCTTGATCTTCAAGCGTTGCTCTTCTGTCAAGCCATCTTTGCACCACTGCCATGTATCGTTCGCCTGTCTGATGGCCTTTTGTAGGGTATTAACGACCGGCACCGAAGAAACAGGCGGTCTTTTCGCTTTTGTATTTGACTTTGTAGGAGGTTTCGTAGATTTATTATAGAGGGAGGGAACCGCACGGGTTTGGAGCAGTAGGTCGGACATTGCGACGGCCGGGAGGTCGTTTGCGAAAGCTGTAGAGGAGAAATGCGGTTATAGCATGGCAGGATCGTGGATAATTTCGTATATACTTCGAGGATGTTACACTAAAGATTCGAAAAGAAGTCGTAGCAGGTCGTAACGGGTCGTGTAGTTGTGAGCGTTATTCGAACAGTCGGGTATCAAGGATCTCGAGGTCACAAGCCGAGAAACATGCGCTCACGGAAGTGGTGGGGGCAGAATAGAGGAGGGGGCGCTGAGACAGAGAAGCAACACAAAAGAATATACAAGCAAGGTGATGGACGATCTTTCAGGTTATGATAGTATCCGTAGGTATGATGAAATTATTGTGTATACAAAAATTAGAGTTAAGAGAAGGAATTCTTTTGAGTTTGGCAGAGAGCCCGAGTAACGGCATTGAATCCCAATCTTGAAAATGAAAGAGTCCACTTTCCGACATCCCCCACCGACTTTCAACGTGGGGAAACAGGGTTGAGCGGTAAACCTGTCCACTAAACACCCTGTAATTGTTGATATTCTAGCAGGGTTCTTGACAGCTGAAATTGCTTTTCTCAACAAAATCACATCCATTATCGTCAGTTACTTTTCAACAGACAGTATCAAATCAGATCTTGCTCAGTAAAATATCTTAAGATTCAGTTCAACATTATTTCAGGATATGCTCACCGCTAAACGGGAGGGTCGGACACTCGCTCACTCCAATCACAGCGCAGCCCTTACAGGGGCACGTGGTACACTGATGCAGTGTGGCTGCCAAATGCGTCATGAAATCTGGATTTGCATTCACATGTCAAGAGTGCATATGATTATGCCCGTCTAATTGGACTCTCCATGTTTAGGGACGAGCCGATGTTCGGCAGGTGATTGTGTGAAAAGTCTGGGGAATTTGCGGGGGAGAGAATGAATTCGTATCGTATGGAACTCGAAGTGAAAAGACCTACTCTATAGATACTGAATGGAATGATGGCTCGTATGGGCTGACGATATCTTCAGCACGACCCAGCCGTGCCAGCCCATTTAATGCACTCTCCAGCCCATCACTTTCGCGTTCCGAGAATTCCAACACTTTCTTTGCTTTGTCTGCTTATTCTTGTTTACAGCTGAAAGCTTTGAGACATTGGGCTGACTCTAGTGGTTGACATTCCAAGTCATGTGTCTCTAATTGCTGCGTCAGACAAGAAGATCTCCAAGCGATCGAGATGGGACACGAGATCTGCACCAAAAGTTCAAGGCAGCAGCACAGACACGAGGAATAACAATATTCCGTTCTCGCACACTGAGCTTTTTCTCCGGAATGCGTGAACCGGGTCCCGAATTGTGTGACAGGATGCATCGGGCCAGTTACATCGCCGATCAGACAGACTGTGGCGGGTATTTGTGGCTACAACTGGTCTAAGAAGTTCTAGCTGTTTGGCATGGAAGAAGCCAAGCTCTTACTTCACCCAATGGTCTAGACCGAGATTCTTTAAGCTAGAGCTGTGACGTTTTTGTTTTGAGGCAAGCTGTAGCTATGCTTTGCATTGGCTGGTTTGGTCGTATTTCTTACGCGTTGTGCATTGTGTCACCGTGAACAGGTACTGCACCTTCACAGCCACAGCTACAGCAGTAGAGCTTCAGGTCAAAGCTCAAGCTCCAGGTCGATCATCATAGCTTCACATGGAGGTATTCACCTCCGATTACAAATGATCCTTATGCCAAAAAATACTCGAAACTGAATCACATATCACAGTATTACAGTATCATCAACGTTCCAAGGCCTGATACAATATGGAACATTCACGCATCGTACCTTTCCCCTCTCAATGCTACACAAAATTACGTATTAGTGACGCCTCTTACACACGATAATCACCCATCAAAGTCTCCCCGCATCTGTAACAATAATGAAAAAATACCTGCTTTTCTACGGCAAACACCCGCAATCGACATGTCATTGATGACGTTGTGTAGCCTGTTTCATCCAATTCCTTTGTTTTCCATCTTCTAGGCAGTAAAGAGAAACGCCTCAGGCGACGAATGCGGCGTAAGCTCCCGCCTCATCTCATCCTCTCCTCTTTTTAAAGCTCGAGGTCCCAGCTCTTCCCCACGTCCCTCTATTTCTTAGTTCTCTTAGCTTCGACTGGATTGAAGAATATTCCGAGTGAACTATTATCGTCAATATGGAGGCTTTCAAGACTCACGGAGGCGTTGCCCCAATTCCCACCGTTGTCCGTACGTTTCTTGACGATCCTCGTCTCCAGCTTCATACTGACTGCTGCATAGCTGAGCCAACGCACTACGAAACCATCGGCCACAATGGCGTCCGCGCTCTATGGGTTCTCTTCGTCGCCATGACCGTCGTATCCGCCATCTTCGCCCTTCTATCCTGGAACGTCGCCGTCCAGCGTCGCATCTTCTACGTCCTCTCCACTCTGACCACCATCATCTCTGCGCTGGCCTACTTTGCTATGGCTTCTGGTCAGACCTCGTACTTCAACTGCGCCAGTGTTCGAGACCACCACAAGCACGTTCCCGACACGCACCACGAGACTTGTCGTCAGGTCTTCTGGGCGCGCTATGTTGATTGGGCTATTGCTACGCCGTTGCTTGTCGTGGAGCTTTGTCTGCTTGCTGGTGTTGATGGTGCGCACACTATCATGGCTGTCATTGCCAATGTCATCTTTGTCCTTGCTGGTGCCTTTTCGGCTGTTGGTCACGCCAACACTGCGCAGAAGTGGGGATGGTATGCTATCAGTGTTATTGCTTTTGTCTTCACCGTCTGGCATGTCGCTGTTCCTGGCACACGAACTGCCCGCGCTCGTGGTACCAAGATTTCACGACTTTTTGGCTCTCTCTCCATCGCTACCCTCATCCTCTGGGTTGTCTACCTTGTGTAAGTTTGCTCTTCTCTCGGTTCAATTGATCTCTGCTAATGATGTGACAGTGTCTGGGGTGCTGCTGGTGGCGCCTGGAAGGTTAAGGTCGGCACTGAGGTCGTCATCTACGCTGTCCTCGATGTCCTCACCAAGGCTGTCCTCGGTCTTTGGATCATCACCGCTACCCGCCAAAACCGCGAAACCACACCCGAGATTGGTGGCTACTGGGCCAATGGTGCTGGTGCCGAGGGTACCATCCGTGTCGGCGATGACGATGAGGGTGCTTAAATGCATTCCCCATAAATGTCAATTGCGCGCATCGCACAACACCACCGCGCCGCATTTCCGCCTCCACCTGTGATGGTGACCTACAAAGCCGAGCTAGTCGGTATGGAACGAATGATTGACCAAGATTGTATGTTTTTGGGACGCGCTTAGTCTTGAAGACTATCGCATTGCTATTGAGGAGGATAAAAGTCGCTGGAAAGGACCACGATGAACAAGCAGGACTTTAATGGAGTTATGAGATTAGCACTTAGTGGATTATAAGTAATGCACATCGAACGGTGAATTGAAGCTTTACACACGCGTTTCCCATCGTGTCTAGATTGTGGCTCCAATAGACATTGTTAAGCCACCCGCCTCAACGCATCCTTAGCCTATTATCCCGATCCAGTCGCAGCTCCGATATTGGAGGCATTAGTCGCATGCTCCTCGCTCTTATTAGCCTCTTTGCAGTTGCCAGATGCAGCAGCTGTATCGGCCTGGTTGCTTTTCGCCGTGGCGTTGTTCTCTTCTTCCCGCTCAACAACGTCTAGTGCCTGGATGGTCTTGTCAGGCATGATGAAAGACTTGAGTGGTCTAATGGTACGTATTCATTCCTGTCGGCTTGACGAAAGGAGGTTTCTCTTACTGTTCAGGTGTTGCTGATGGATTGGAGGTTCTATTCGACGAGTATGAGGAAGGGTTGTGTGTTCTGGAGCGGGGAATTGTAAGCTCTTTATATAGACCAATTCATCGCACTTTGCCCATCTTCTACTGCTGTCTTGGGGGTTGTAAGGACGGAGAAGTATCACATCAGGCTTCCAATCACTTCCCGACGAAGCCCACCATCAAATGGGAAGTGTTCGAGACCCAGCAGAGCCATAATATACCTTGTCATCCCAGACTTTACACAAACGGTCGAAAGTTGACCAGTCGAGGCTCAACGCAAGACCATAGTTGTGCACAAACTTTATCTACAGGGTAGGGCAAAAAGAAGATCTAATGTGTAGGCAAAGGAGTTATGATGCCCTTGTGGGAACTCTAAATACCTTCAGCAACCTTATCTGATGGATGACAAGACCACAGACTGCAAGCAAAAACAACATCATTCTCATTGATCATAAATTGAGCATATGTGCAAACTCTTAGGTTAACTTACCCTTGGTGCTATGTAAGTTACTCAGATCTTTGCTTGCAAAGCTAATCCGTTGGGTTTTGGAGCTGGTACATCGCAGCACCCTTCGTCTATGGTCTTGTCTGTTATGCCCATGGATATCAGAGTCAACCTTTCCGCGAAACATGGGAAATTGATGAATTAATTCGAGACAAGAGGTGCAAGTGCAGCCTAATCAGACCCACTTGTCCGCTTCAACCGACGAATCAAAGCGCGGATTGACGTCAGTCAGCATCTACGCTAACCCCACTTCAGCTCAGCCCACTATCAGAAGGAGCAGTCGCCGACTCCCAAATATCTTGGCGACCTTGGACAACATCAAACATCTTCGTCAATCGCATCTAGCAGTTGATCCGAGAAAGAAATACTACCAGTTGACTGACTCATTTCATCTTGGCAGACAAAGGATCTTTGATGATGATGACGATAGAAATGCAGATTGTGTAGGTACCACTGGGAAGGAACGCTCTTGGCTTACACGCAGCGCTCACCATCAATTTGTGGCCTGAGGACGCCGCATCCTTCCACTCCTTACATATACGACACCCTACCACTTCCTTCCAGTTTCCCCTCTTCCTCTTGCATCTCCCTTTCATCAATACATCTCCGTTTTTTGAGAGTCACAACTTTACTTGTCATAGTTCATTATCAGAAACAAAAGACACCAAGGCGATACAGACAATTGTCAACCTATAACCCCACCGTCAGGGCATCAGAAGAATTAGCCGGTAAGAGCATAAGAGACGGAATAATTTGGTCACTTTATGCAACCTTAGGCTAACCTTTAGATTATAGGAACCTAAGCCTTAGACCATGGCATCCTCGGGTAGCGTTTTCTCGGAAACTCTCCAAGAGATAACCAACACCAAGCTCCAAGAGCTATCCAAGCGTCGCTCTCGCTTTGAAGAAGCAAAGGTTATTTAATTGTGGTGATTGAACTGTACGACTCGATAACTGACCATCGAAAAATTAAATAGTCATCTATCCTTTCCTCCATCGACGAAGAGCAGGATGCTGTCAAGCGTCTCGTCACTCTGAGCGATGGCGTCAAAAGGTCAGAATACCCCGTGCAAAGTGTAAATATCAACTATCTGATCGCGTAAAAAGGTCTTTCGGCATCAAATTCGATAAAGACAACAAGGTCATTGTTGGCCGTACTAAATTCAAGCAACTGGAGATCAACCTGAAGAACCTCGATCGCTTTATCGGCCAGGCCAAGACCGACCCCTCTGTGTCTCCGAAGATGCTCGCTAATTGGGAGAAATTACTTGTTCGTCAATTAGATATGCAAGCTCTTCAGTACCAGTATGCTTGGCTGTACGGAGAGCTTGTTACTGAGTGGCTTTCCAGTGACAAGGAAAAAGCAGATCAAGGTGCGTACCAGACGAAATGTCTTCTAAGGCTTAGGTTACCAAAACAAAGTAGCCTAAATGCTTCTCTGAATTTTCATAAGACGACTAAACTCTTTCGCCTCTTATGCTTATAACGGTCCTTCTAACACCTGCACAGATGTCGAGATGGGCGAATTTGAGGATCTTGGTGAACAAGCTAAGCTCCAATCCAAGATTGAGTGGGAAAACACTGTTTTCGAACCAGCTCAGGTCGATACCAACGCAATTAGCCAATACCTCGACAACTTGTTTGGCATTGGCATCCACGAAAAGAGGACCATTACCGGCTGCCTTCAACGACTTCGCCAAGCTGTATCCGGATTTGAAGGACTCATCTCAACCCCGAATCAGTTCACGGTAGCTTCGCTCAAATGGGTCATCGCCGGTCTTCACTCGTCCGACCTTTTGTCGAACGAGAAACGAGAGGTTCTCAAGGACTTTGAAACCAATGATATGATCCTCAAAGAGATCGCCGACGTGCTCAACATGCGCATCAATGCTTTGGATACTTGGACCTGGAATTCAGAGTCCCCGGTTTCCTTAGAGATGCACCGCAAGATAAGCGGTATCTACAACATCCATATGCACGAAGACCTCCTTCAGGCGATATTCCTTCAGTACATCGGCGTAAAGTGGAGCGTCATGTTCAAGAGAGCCTTCAAGACTTTCCGTAATGGAGCTTGGAACTCAATGCGCCAGAACATTTCACGTGAAGAGAAGCGACGTCTCGGTTACTACCTGGGTCCATTATCTTCCGAGCCTTCCCTACAAAGTAGTCGGGAGGAGGTCAATGGGAAAAACTACTTCATGGCCCAGCTCATGAACTATGAGCACGAGGTCCTCAATTCGGCTGAGGGCGAAGAAGAGGCAGAGTATGAACAGTTCACCGACCAGTCGTCAAAACGGAAGCCGCGTGCGAAACAACTTGCCCGGAAATCGCACGGAGGCCGCCGAGGGGGAGTCATGATGAGGCAAATGGCCCCACAAGCCATGACCTCAATGGCAACCTATTCGGGTGATGGCAGTGCATTGAGACGTCGCAGGGTCCAAGACATGGGTGTTGCTGAGAATTTAGAGGAGGCAGAAGAAGATGGGGATGAAGAGTTTGACGAAGATGAACTTGATGATGATGATGAGGACGAAAGCAACCCTCGTAGCCCGATGTCTCTGAAGCAGACTTTGCTTCATCTATTGTCGACAGAGATTATAATCGATAGTCATCTTTACGGCGAAACGACCGCGTTCCACTCTGTCTTTGAGGACTGGAACCCAAGATTGCCACATGACACTGTCTTGACAATTCTCAAGTATCTTGGTGTCTCCGATACCTGGCTTAGCTTTTTCAAGAAGTTCCTCGAAGCCCCCCTCAAGTTTGTTGATGAGAATGATTCAAGTGCGCGTACACGCCGCAGAGGAACACCCGCATCCCATGTGCTCAGTGATGTGTTCGGCGAGACGACTCTTTTCTGCCTTGATTTTGCGGTCAACCAGTCTACTTCGAGCAACCTGTGGAGGATGCATGACAACTTTTGGTTCTGGTCTCATGACCACAAGGTCGCCGTCAAGGCCTGGAAGACTGTTGATGAGTTTGCCAACTTGACTGGAGTCGAAACCAATCCTGCCAAGAGTGGGTCAATCCGAATTTCGAAGGATAGCAATGTTGAACTGCCTATCGATGAGTCACTGCCTGAAGGCAACATTCGTTGGGGCTTCTTATGCTTGTCACCCAAGACCGGTCGCTTTGAGATCGATCAGACCATGGTCGATGCTCACATCAAGGAGCTTCATAAGCAGCTGCATGAGAAGCGCAAGAGTGTCCTTGGCTTCATCCAGGCGTGGAACAGCTATGCCGCGACATTCTTCATATCCAACTTTGGCAAAGCAGCCAATTGCTTCGGGCGCGAGCACGTGGACAACATGCTCTCGACACACCAGAAGATTGAGCGTGAAGTATTCACCAAGCTATCTAATGGCGCAGTCAACAGTGTGGCCGAATACCTTAAGCGAACAATTAGTGAGCGTTTCAGTATCACTGATGTTCCCGATGGCTACCTCTACTTCCCCATGGAGTTGGGTGGCCTTGATCTACAATCGCCCTTCATCACTCACTTGCAGATCCATGATCAGGTGCTCGAAGATCCTCTCAAACTCATGGCTGACTTCGACGAAGCCGAGCGTGTTGCATATGAGAAATACAAGGAGAGGTTCGTGACCGGCCAGACGAGACAAAACAGGCACTCTCTCGACGATCCCGACTGGACACCTGAGTCACAGCATGACAAGGATAACTTCATGTCCTTCGACGAATTCGCCCGCTACCGAGAAGCCTACTCCTTCGAATTTTTCAGGGGACCACTCAAACTGGACCGGGTTTCCCGCAAGCTCATGAAGAGACCTAGTCGACGCAAGGTCGAGACTGATGAAGCTCTGTCTAGTGCGCTGGAGCAGCTGCGCACGGAGCCTAACCTACGTGGTATCACGGGGTGGTCGAATAACATGGACGCTTATTGGACTTGGGTTGCTACCTTTTATGGACCTGAGATTGTTGATCGGCTTGGCAGGTTGAACATTGTGAACACAGAGTTGCTGCCCATTGCCATGGTTACCTTGTTCAGGGACAAGCGTGTTCAGTGGCAGGGCTAGTCTGGAGGTTGAAAGAGATACGAGATTGACGTCCATGATATGCTTAGTCTGAAAATTAAAAGGGATTAGAGAATCACAGGTGTTGTGCCAGAACAAGGTAGCCTAAATACTTTTCTAAACTCGCATAAGGTGATCAGATTATTTCGTCTCTTATGCTCTTGATGCAGCAAGTGGGGCACTGAGATGTGTGCATGATGCATCTGGCTTCCATGCAGGACTGTCATATTGGATGGTGGGTGGCAGTGCTATTTGTACGTGTTGTGATCCTATTGGCAGCCTGATTTGCAAAAATGCCATTCCTCTCGGATCTCAGAATGTTCCCCCTCTTTGAATCAACGACTTGCTCCCCGACATGGCTGAGCTTGCGCTTGCTATTATACCAATAGGCCTTAAGGTATGCTCTAGCCTAGTGGGATACCTCAGCGGACTCAAAGATCGCGATGATGCTCTTACTCGTCTTACGCGTCAGGCGGAGTCTCTGGAAGGCTGTTTCAAACTACTTGATGTTTTCTGCAAGCGGGGTCGTTTAGACCCAGCCCGGTATCAAGCCGTATCTCATATTGTCCTTTGTCTAAAAAGTTGTGAAGAGGGACTGAAGGAGCTGCAAGAGTTTGAGCGAACTCAGAAGCCTCCGAGTCGTCTAGAGCGTGGTCTCCAGAAATTCTGCTTTCCACTTCGGAAAGCATATCTTGAACAATTAGAGAGTATGTTGGATCGTCTTTGCCAACCGCTCAATCTAGCTATCCAAAACCTTCAGTTGTCAGTATTGCATTCAAGTTGAAACCTCTCAAATTCTGACATATCACAGGGAAATAGAACTGGCCAACTCGAGCGCCTTGACCCAGAACGCCACAAAGGCACAACAGATGGCAGATGCAGTCTCAAGCTTAAACATCTCAGTTGGAAACTTAACCACTCCCGTCAACAATATACAGTCCGTACTTCCCAGGCTACAGGACTCGGTCGATAAGTTGGTTCCACAAATCATGCCCCAGATCAAACTGGTTATCGAATCACGACTCCAAGCTCAAGTGGAGGAAATTCGACAATCATTACGAGAGACAGAGCTGGAGGTCGTTCGACGACATAATGCCACAAGTGAACTTCTATCCCAGCTGGCTGCAGCCAACAGTTGTAACGGTTCTGCTGTTTCCAAGATGGTTTACAGACCAAGTGCAGTTGCGGAATTAGGCTCATACGCCTCGACTTGTTCTTGCCTGAAAGTAAAGTCATACACTAGTAGAAACCTTCACCTCGGCCCCGTTTACGTGGAAGACAGCATAATAACCGACTTACCTCATGAACGAGAATGTCCGCTCTTCGTGGCCAACGGCAAATCTTCGCGCAGGCGAACTCTCAGCTGTACAGCTATCATGAAATTTCTGAACAGCGCCATCCGACTGAGCTTTTACACAAATACCGGTGCAGGCGGATTTGCCATTGGTTCATCGGTTACGTATTACGGAGTGGTTGACCAAGAAACTGCTCCAGCGTTCCAAGTTGTTTGGTTACTCTGGGAGTGTGCAAGCCACAAATCTCCGAGAGTATACCGAGAGCTTTGCTTAAGAGCCGTGCTTCGCAAATTACAAAACATTTTCAGTTCGGGAAGAGCAAGCCCTACTGAGGTGAATATATATGGAGAATCACTGCTCCACATCGTGGCTCATGCTGTGAGTTTGTTACTTGAGTAAGCAGGACTAGAATGATGACCGTTAGTTACAGATGTACCTCTGCTGGACTTGGGAGTTCAAAGTTTCTCCTGAGATTGAGGCACTGTTTGACTTCCTCTTGAACATAGGAACCCCTGCAGGCTTGGCCAACGCCGCTGGGCTGTATGTCTATCCAGAACTCAGCAAATCAAGACGCTAACATGAGGTCTAGCCTAGCGCTTCATATAGCGGCTCCAAACCCTGCAGTCTCGGCATCAGTCCTAGGAAAGCTGTGTTCAAAGGATACCGAGATGCATGTAACGGGACCATTGCCATGGCTTGTGGACCACGATTTCTCTCTTGAAAAGATTGCTGAAGTTGACCGCGAAAACAAAAAGGTCACAGACGGTACGTGGTCTGACGAAAAATACAGGCCCTTGTAATTCTAGCTTGACTGCTAAAGTTCAAAATAGCTTTATATGGGCCTTTAACCCAAGCAATCATTCGTTGCGACATGGAAAAGATGAAAGAACTGGTCGACAAATGCCCCGAGTGCCTCGAAGAAACGAATTCATATGGGGCGACTGCGCTCTATTTCGCTATTGAAAAGCCGGAGATCTTGAAGCTAATCGTCAGTAAATCAAGGCCACCCCAACTAGTTCAGTCGAACCTACTAAAGCATGGCACTATGACACCACTGGGTAGAGCGATGAAGATCAGCGGCTTGATTTGCAATTCCCAGGATAGCGATGATGCATCCGAATGCCCCTGCATCGCGGCGGCCAAGATTCTACTGGATGCAGATTGCCCAATCATACCGGATCGAGATTTTATACTGGGCTTCTGGACCGAAAATCTGTTTGCCAGCGCTTCCAAGCATTGCAAAGCACTGATCGCCCAGTCGTTAAGAAATCGTCGGTGCGATTTGAGAGATATGGCTCGACAGAGATTGCTGAAGTCTGAATGCAGTCTTCTCGACTTGTCAGCAGGCGAGCTCGATTTCTATGCGATCGAAGTGGATCGGAAGCTTCATCGAAAGCATCTTACGAGTTTCGGTCGCTTGTCAACTATCATCCACGATGATATCAGTCACATATCCAGAGAGGAGCCGATGTATGGGCCGGTATACTTATCGCTTGCGAGCCCTGAAGATGCATCCATCTTCTTTAACATGGATTTTCTTGATATTAATCAACCACCCATCCCCACTGGAGCTGACATTGATTATTTTGATCTAGTCAAAGGTTTCATGACTTACTTAACACCGCAATACGCGATATGGCTATACAAACATCTTCCTCGGTTTTGGGAGTGGGCAAGCCAGTACAGCAAGTTGGAAGGAGTTGATTTTATTTTGGCCGATATTGCTGGACGCTATACGTGCCGCTACCGTCTCTCAAAGCAGGAATACCTCATCAAGGGCTTGATTGCCACAATCGAGATCCTGGATAACACGGCTACCGACAAATGCGGCTGCTTGTGTGCCCCTGGAGGATGCAAACCTTTTGACGTGCTGTCCAGGTGGCTAGCGATTGGTTGGAGCGACGTATCTCTTCGTGAGCTTATTTTCCCGTTCTTAGAGCATCACGGATCTGTCTTGAAACAAGATCAGCTCACCTGTCTGATCCGCCAAGCTACCTTCGAAGCCCTCGGAATGACTCACACATGTCTCGATAGATGTGACTTCAATCCTCACAGCTTGCGCTGGAAAGCAAAGAAGAATGTTCAGGAGATCCTGGAAACCAGTAGGGAGGATCATGAGAAGGCCGCATTTTTGAATGATCTTGTCGCAGAGTTTGAGAATCTTATACTCCCTAAGAACCCCGCTGAATCAAATTTCCCGAGTGGGCAAGTCGATAACGACAATGCAAGCAGTCATCGACGTGCGTTGATATTCTGGAGCGAAATCTGGCCACTTAGAGTGGAAGAGATCAAGAAGCGTTTGGAGGCAACGTGGGACCCCGATGTTGAGATCTTGAATGATCTCGGTGTTTCTCTATGGTACGAGGAAGAAAAGGATATCTGCGCACCAGAGACTTCAGAGAAGAAGCATGATCGGCATTTTGAAGATTTCATGGCACGGCTGGACAAGATTTAAGATGAGATATCCAGTTCATACGTCAGGTCGTCAAAAAGGATTGACCGCTAAGAGCCTAAGAGATGGAGTAATTTGATCACTTTACGCGAGCTTAGTCTAGCAATTAGGATACTTTATTTTTGCGCCCCAAGCTTGAGAGGATAATTCTTAGATGCTTAACTGGGAAAGGCCTTTTCTAGAACATCACCTACGACCGATCACGGATGAAAGCAACGGTCATTAAATATATCAATTACTAATTAAGCCCATGAATCTCAACTTAACCGTTGAATTTTCGGACCTTGAAGGGGCTGACAGTAGCCGCAGGGCCAACACACTTGTTCGCCAAAGCAGCCTTGCCCTCAGTGCTGGTAGCACTAACACAGTCCACACCGATATCCTTGACACCGTCACACAGGACAACAGGCTCTCCACCGCAGGGGGTCTTGATATTAAAGTTCTTGAACTTGATGTTCTCGCAGACAGCGTCCTTGCTGTCGGAGCATGTCAGCTTGGCAACGACGTTGCCTCGCTTGCCGGAGCTGTAACCAGTGAAGTTTTCTACACACGGGTTAGTTTCATGCAGGTTTATGGAGTGGTTGAGGAAGACTTACCGAAGAGAATATTGGAGATGTTCATCTGGGAAGGATACTTGTTGCAAGTCTCGGCGTCGATGTTGAAGTAGCAAGAGTCTATGAAAGCAGTGTACTCGTTGTTACCACCGTAAAAGTTACGGAAAGTGACGTTGTCGATGAATCCGTAGCCGACATCAGGACCAGCCCAGGTCTTCAGACGAGAGGCGTGCTGGCCGTTGAGCATCCAGAGGTTCTCGATGACGACGTCCTTGACGTAGGAGAACTCGCCCTTGTACTGACCGAGCGAACCAATAGACTGACCATGGGTACCATTGCAGTACATGGTGTCGACGTGGATGTCAGAGGCGTTGCTCTTAGGCGAGAAGCAGTCGTCACCAATGTCGATCCAGGCACGCTCAACCTTGACCTTCTCGACGTTCAGGGAGTCGAAGAAGTCGGTGTTCTTGGGAAGAGCAGTGGCGTTGGTAGAGCGAGCAGTAGTGACGATGTCCGTGAAGGAAATATCCTTGGAGGTGACGACAAAGTTGGTCCAGCAGGGAGAATCCTTGAAGTGAATGCCCTGGATATCAAGACCAGTAGCATTCTGGACGTAGAAGAGGATGGGTCGGAGGTAGGCGTTATCCTTGTCGAGAATCTCCTTGCCGGCGAACTCGTTCCACCATCTCTGACCGTTACCGTTCAGAACACCCTTTCCGTAGATCTTGATCTTCTCACCACCCCACTTCCAGAACATGATAGAGTTCTACCTTAATTAGCAAATACCCACTACCACTGAGTGTTTAACTGACCTGGAAAGGATGCGTGAAAGCATTCTTCTGCCAGTAAGCAGTATCATTGGTGAACTTGATCTCTCCATCAAGGTGAACGTGCACATCGTTCAAGAAAGTAAGATCAAGAGGCTTTCCAATGACAAAGGTCTTGCCCTTTGGCAGATGGAGAGTACCTCCATTGTTAGCCTTCTTGATGCCCTTGTAGAACTCGGCAGAGATATCATCCTTGTCGTTCTTGCTGGCGCGGATGGTAACCACCTTGCGATGACTTCGCTTGACAGGGTTCTCGTAGGGGTGCTTAGCTCGGAACTCCTCGACGCTGCGAGGCACGCCAGCAGGAAGCTCAATAGCTTCGGCGATGGCGCCTGCGAAGAGGGACAGAGTGGTGAGGAAGCTTGAGACCTTCATTGTGATGGTTTGTCAAAGGAGGCAAAGAAGGTTGAGAGACTTAAAATTGGAATTGATATGGGTTATGGCATGTTTATATAGGATAGAGTGGATATCTTTCGGAGCATGGTCTCAATGCATACTGGATATCCACCCCCATTCTATCAAAATCGCCTGAATTGAGTCGTTCCGTTACATTACATGAAGTGCTAAGCCGGTCCCTTACTGTTTATAAGCTTGTTGCAATTGAGTGTTCCTATTGGTGGAAAGTCATTTATCCGCGGCTCAGGTTCCCGTGGAATCTTGGTTTCCCCATCTTTAGCTGCTGATCATTGCGCTCCCCCGCCCCCAAGTAAAACGTCCCCCGCGAAAAGAGACCCCAACTTGGCAAAGATTATATACTCGCGGCAAGTTGCCGGATCGCGAAAGGGACGAAGCGTTGAAAGATGGGATGGTCTCTGGCGGTCTGGATGTTAAGAGGGTCTCTGTGGTTGGGCAGCTGAGCGAGGTGGACTGGGGATACCTTGTCAGTTTCAAACGTGTAATTAAACTGACCCAACAGCCTATCGTAAACTTTATTGACTTTTTGCCTGTGACATTCGGAGCTCAAGGTATTCGCTGAGGCCATAACCCACTTCGAAAATCGTGGTCAATCATGAAATGTCATTACTCTACTATTGCTGTCTATTAATTGGACGCTTGCTCAACAGCCCTCTCCTTCTCTCTCTTAGCCTTCTCGTCAGCCGTAAGATCAGCCTTTGCTGAGTCCATCTTCACTGTCAAGAAGACAAGAAGTGAAGCAACAGCCAATCCAGCACCTGTCCAGAATCCAATCTGATACTGACTTCGTGGATCAACATTGTCAGCTCCTTTGATATCCTTCTTAACAGAAACCGCCATCTCGCCAACGCCTAACCAAAAGGCCATACCAAGATATAACAAACTCGTGATAAGTGCTCCTGCAACAGCTTGTAGATGACCGGGAAGAGATGTCGTGATGAAAACATTGGTGACGTTAAATGCAATATCGACTCCGATTGTGGAGAGGATCATGGCTGGGAAGACGAAGGCCCAGTATAGGAAGGTGTTGGACTTTCCACTGTCGGGAATAAGTGCGAAGAGGATAGAGGAGCCGAGGAATCCGAGTCCTGAAATAATCAAAAGCAATCGCCCACTCATGATATGAAGGACAAAGCCGCCAACGACAGCCAGGATAAATCCACCGGCTGCGAGGGGAATGAACCAAGCTGCAGTAAGCAGTGGCCCAATATGCAAGACCGATTCGATACTATCAGAGTTATTAGTCAGGTTTTCGAATACAATGAAAAATGGACTTACTAGAAGGACGCGTAGAACAACCACAATCCAAAGCAGCCGTAACACATGAAAAGTGCAAGAACCAGTCGAGCCATGTACTTTGTCTTGAATACCTCGGCCGGCATAAGCGGCTGGCTGGCCACCCATCCCTCAATGTAGACAAACGCAGCCAAGCACAGGATTCCAATGATCAGAGTGACGTAAACGTAAGGCGTCCTCCAGCCCTGAGGGGCATTCCCGCCGTCTGTCAAAGCAAAGACCACAAGACTCAGGCCGGGAATGACAGTAGCAGTCCCGAGCCAGTCCATCTTCAGCCCAGGCGTAGGATCTCCATGACTCTTCGGAATGGTCAAAACACCAGTAATGAAGATAGTCGCACAAAAGAAGGCGCCGATGAAGAAATACCACTTCCATCCAAGAACTTGAGCAGAAAGGGCACCAAAGAAGATTCCAGAGTAGAACCCAATACAAGAAAAGGCACCAAACATGCTAAAGACAAGATTTTTGCGAGGACCAGGTCGATAAATGCGAGACATGATAGCCACACTCGACGGTAAAAATGCAGAAGGCCCCAAACCCTGCATAGCCCTCACAGCAATCAACATAGTCGGATTCTGACTAAACCCACCAACAATCCCCCAAACAATCAACCAAGCATGTCCACCAAGAAAGATAAACCTTCCACCATGAATCTCAGACAGTCTTGCGAATGGAAGTAGCAAAACTGCTGTGGTGAGATTAATCACAGCAGCAGGCCACGTTCTGACAGAATCGGGTATTTCAAGAGAGTTGGCGAGGGAGGGTAGGATGATGTTGAAGCCTGAAACAAAGTATTCGCTAACCATCATTGAGCCCACGACTGCGAAAATGAAACCCAGTTCGGACCAGAGGGATGGGAAGCATGATGGGCGTTGACGACCTAGACGATCGAGTTCCTTTTGGTCGATGAGGGAAGGTGAGGTGCTACGTTCTGGATCCAGAACACCGGACGGTGTGCTGTCTTTCTCAGTCATATTGTGAAAAGTTGAGGTGAAGACTCTGGTAAGGTGGTGAAATCGAAATCTTCTGTCTTTGTTAATTTATACCGATTCAGTTGTGGGTCAAAGATTGGATCCGCTTGGGATGGATGAGACGGGACTGCTTCCGAGATTGATAGCGGTCAAGCATGAATCTTTAAGTAATATTTATAACTACTTAAGATCCCAATGGTCTATTATATGCCATCGAGAAGATTACAAATCCCAACATGAAGAATATCGAGTCTGTACTGACGTGTTGAAGATAACGGACCTTCGGACTTTCGGACTCAGCTAGTCTGAGAATGGTAGTTCACCGCGAGTCAACGAATAAGCTTAAACTGGTACTTCGCTTACGCTGACTACTGCACTTCGGTGAGACTAGCGTAGTGGAAATAATACGGACAGATGTGGAGACCAAAGAGTCCGACGTTGAGAATCTTGCTTTTATTGACCTTGATGGAGATAGGTATGACTCTGCAGTCATGTAAGTCATAGTTCACTATTTCTGACATGCGAGAGTGTCAAAAGGAAATGCCCGAATTCAATCGTCAAGGCGGCGCCACAAAGCAATCCATTCTTGACTTATGTCGTTGACGATACTATCGTGGACCAGAAAGTTATGCTGTTTGAAAAAAGCTACAAATGACACAACGCAACACCAGACAACATGAACGTAGTTTTAGTGCGTCAATATTTCTCGATCTCAATAAGCCTTGTACTATAAGAGATTTTCTAAAATATGTATGAGTATAATGAGAATTATTTACGTCTGATTCTTCAAGTTTTGAAAACTATAATAATCGAATGCCTCGAATTGCAGGGTAATTAGCAAGTCTTGTGGCTGAAGATAGAACGTTATCAGATAAGATATAAGCCGATAAAAGACTACCGGGAAGTGGAGACAGGTACCCCCCACGTTGTACCTGCCGCTCGGTTGCCCTGTCACTTTCCAATTAACGCGTGAGGACGCGTGCCCCTGCCATGTTCCTGGATCTTGCCGCGAAAGGACGCGACATCCAAATGGCAATTTAGTTCAGCGACATTGCGTCTCCCAACCTGAAGCTCCCATCTACACTTCTCAACTCACCTTACCTGACCTATTATTCCATTCCATCTTGACTTTTTTTGTCTTGTCAATCGATTGCCTATTATCTCGTAGGCGTCATAGAATCCTGTTCTTTATCACTTTTGGGTGATTCACGGTTGTCCCGGCCTTCCAGTACCCTCAATCAGCCAATTCTACGGGAGCCGTTCAACATCATGGCCAGCGACCGATCGACGCCGGCGCGAACGCCCGCTAAATCGACCAAGGCTTCTGCGCCGCCTTCTTCAACCAAGCAGCGTTCAATCGTTTCCTTCTTCTCGAAAGCTCCGCCTTCATCCCCCGCTGCCGCATCTTCACCCTTGGCAAAGCCTTCTTCCACACCCAAGCAATCATCGTGCTTGAAGGAGACTACAAAAGCCAACACTCTTCCTAAGAGCACGCCTTCCTCCAAGCCCAAGTCGACTCCCACAACGACAAAGCAGACCACCCCAGTGCCTGACAGCGACGCCATCGAGCCTCCAAGCTCGCAAGAAAATCTTGATGCGACCGTCAAGGTAAAGCATGCACCCTTCACCGAAGGCGATATAAGCTAACATATCACTAGAAGTCTGCCTCTAAAATGAAGCACGACGCTCTCCCCAGTAGTCCGACTCGAAAGGTGAGAAACTTGCAGCATCCTCCCCTCACACCAGTCACTAATGTCCCGAAGGTCAAGAAGGTTGTTAGTTATGCCGAATCCTCCGATGAAGATGAGCCTTTCCAGTTTGGTGGCGCTTCGACACAGCGACGACGACGAGCAAGAGTTCTACCGGTTGTCAAAGACGAGGATGATTACGAGGAGGAAGAGGAGGAAGTAGCACAAGATGAAGATAGTGGTAAGAACTCAATTACACGCAGCACGTACTTGATGCTAACAAATACAGACACTATGGACGACTTTATCGCATCCGAGTCAGACGAAGATACCTCCCGAGCCAAGAAGCGAAAGCGGCCCTCAAAAGCATCCGCTCCACGCAAACGATCCAACAAGTCCTCACCCATTCCCGAACCTGAGGTCGACGTCAAGGATAGCATCATTGAAGAAGACGAGGAGATGGAGGATGCCGAGCCCTCAACTGCATCTCAATGGAATTATAACCCCGACTCGACTGATAAGCAAGCGGTTGTCAAGCCTGCTGAAAGGGCGGCGAACAAGGACCCCAAGTTCAAGGAGAAGGCCCATACAAAAGATCCCGATCAGAGATATGACTGGCTTGCCAATATTAGGGACAAAGAGAAGAGGAAGCCTGATGACCCAGACTACGACAAGCGAACTATCTTCGTGCCCCCTTCTGCTTGGAATAAGTTTTCACCATTCGAGAGCCAGTACTGGAAGATCAAGCAGAACCTTTGGGATACTATCGTGTTCTTCAAGAAGGGCAAGTTCTACGAACTTTACGAGAACGATGCCACTGTCGGCCACCAGGAATTCGACTTCAAGATGACCGATCGAGTCAATATGCGCATGGTTGGTGTGCCCGAAAGCTCGCTCGACTACTGGGTAAACCAGTTTATCGCAAAGCAGTACAAAGTTGCTCGTGTTGATCAAATGGAGACCAACTTGGGCAAGGAGATGCGTGAGCGACAAGACAAGAGCAAGAAGGCAGACAAGGTCATCACTCGTGAGCTTGCATGCATTCTCACCGCTGGTACTCTTGTCGATGGCGGCATGTTGCAGGACGACATGGCTTCCTACTGTGTGGCTATCAAGGAGTCTGTCGTAGACGACCTCCCTGCTTTCGGTATTGCTTTCGTCGATACTGCCACCGGTCGTTTCTACCTCTCTAGCTTCGTGGACGATGTTGATCTGACCAAATTCGAAACTCTGATTGCTCAAACCGGCCCTCGAGAATTGCTCATCGAGAAGTCGCACCTCTCGACAAAGGCATTGCGCATTCTCAAGAACAACACCAGCCCTACGACCATCTGGACACATCTCAAGCCAGGTGTCGAGTTCTGGGAAGCGGATACAACTCGCCGTGAGCTTGACTGTGCAAACTACTTCAAGGCCGAGGGTGCTGACGAGGAGGTCTGGCCCGAGACTCTCCAATCCCTTCGCGATGATGACATTGTCATGTCAGCGACTGGAGCATTGATCTACTATCTCCGTTTCCTCAAGCTCGAGGGACCTTTGCTATCGCAGGGCAACTTTGAGCTATACAACCCTATCCAGAAGAATGGTACTCTTATCCTCGATGGACAGACACTCATCAATCTCGAGGTCTTTTCCAACTCCGTTAATGGCGGTTCCGAAGGCACGCTGTTCAGTCTTCTTAACAAGTGTGTCACGCCCTTCGGAAAGCGTCTCTTCCGTTCATGGGTGGCTCACCCGCTTTGCAACATTGACCGCATCAACGAGCGTCTCGATGCTGTCGAGATGCTCAACGCCGATCAGACAGTTCGCGAACAATTCGCTTCGCAGCTCGTCAAGATGCCCGACTTGGAGCGACTCATCTCACGAATCCATGCTGGCGCTTGTAAACCCGAGGACTTTGTCAAGGTTCTGGAAGGGTTCGAGCAGATTGAGTATACCATGGGCCTTTTGGGAGCCTATAAGGGAGGTAATGGTCTTGTTGACCGTCTCATCTCGTCCATGCCAAACCTCGATGAGCCTCTGAACTATTGGAGGACAGCCTTTGACCGAAACAAGGCTCGCGAAGAGAAGCTTCTGATTCCCGAGCGTGGCATTGAGGAGGACTTCGACGAGAGCTCAGACCGCATCGAGGAGATTAAGCAACAGCTTGAAGACCTCCTCGCAGAGAAGAAGAAGGAGTTCAAGTGCAAGCTTCTCAAGTTTACACATGTAGGCAAAGAAGTCTACCAAATTGAGGCACCGAAGAGCGTTAAGGTCCCTTCAAGCTTCCGTCAGATGTCCGCCACAAAGGACGTCAAGCGATATTACTTCCCCGAACTGTCTCAACTTGTGCGGGAACTCCAGGAAGCAGAGGAGACTCACTCCCAACTCGTAAGAGATGTTGCTTCGCGCTTCTTCCAAAAGTTCGATGTTGACTATGAGACCTGGCTAAATGCCATCAAGATTATTTCACAGCTGGATTGCTTGGTAAGCTTGGCCAAGGCATCGGCTTCACTGGGCCAGCCGAGCTGCCGCCCCGAGTTCGTGGACGAGGAGCGTAGCACTGTTGACTTCCAGGAACTTCGACATCCTTGCATGATGAACACTGTCGATGACTTTATCCCCAATGACATCAAGCTTGGTGGTGAACAGGCCAAGATCAATCTCTTGACCGGAGCCAACGCTGCCGGAAAGTCTACAGTTCTTCGAATGGTATGTATCCCTTCAATTCTATGTCACTGTACGCAGCTAACAATTACTCTAGTCTTGTGTCGCTGTTATCATGGCCCAGATCGGTTGCTACGTCCCTGCCACATCCGCCCGCCTCACTCCTGTGGATCGCATCATGTCACGTCTTGGAGCCAACGACAACATCTTTGCCGCTCAGTCGACCTTCTTTGTTGAGTTGTCCGAGACCAAGAAGATCTTGTCCGAGGCTACCCCTCGGTCGCTGGTCATCTTGGATGAACTTGGTCGTGGAACCAGTTCTTACGATGGTGTAGCCGTTGCCCAAGCTGTTCTTCACCACGTCGCTACCCACATCGGCTGTGTCGGCTATTTTGCCACTCATTACCACTCCCTTGCGACAGAATTCGAGAACCACCCTGAGATCCGAGCACGCAGGATGCAGATCCACGTCGACGAGGATGAGCGACGTGTTACCTTCCTATACAAGCTCGAAGACGGTGTCGCTGAAGGCAGTTTCGGTATGCACTGCGCTGCCATGTGTGGTATTTCTTCACGCGTGATCGACCGCGCTGAAGTTGCTGCCAGGGAGTGGGAGCACACCAGTCGACTCAAAGACAGTTTGGAGAAGGCAAAGACAGGATGCTACATCCCACTGGGTATTCTCAGTGACGTCGGCGCACTACTCGGCGACAAGGGAGAAATGGGCGACGATGGAGTCGACGTTCTTCTCAACGCCATCGAAGCACTATAAATTATAAATAATAAGACGGACAGACAAGATTAGAGGGATATTGGCTTTTTTGCTAGGCGTGTTGGCGTCGTCTTCATGTAATCGGAATGAGACAACCTCTGATAGAGTTGTCGTCAAGGGATCAATAGGCGTTGCAATGGAGTGTGTTCGCCATTAAGGCGAAAGAAGGATTGGTACTTCTTAGATCAATGTGATGAGAGGCAATTCAGATAGAATGAAATCTATTCAACGGTAAAACAAAATGTTAATTGCGTTCAGTCCCTCAACTCCGTATCCATATCCATACCCCATACAAATCGTAGTATAAACAAGTACACATTGCGGACATCTTATCTCCAGGTATATCGCCAGATAATTCACAAATGAGCCTTAGGATTCTATCCTTCAGAGTCCGAATTTTCCTCAGCGACAGAGGTTGCCTTGGAAGGCGTCGCAGAGGGAGCCGATGAAGTAGCCCTCTGCTGTCGAATTCTACTCGACGTTCTAGAAGGCGGTGCGCCGCGAGGCTTCTTAGCCCTCTTGGCTTTCGGAGTCTTGGTCGGTGCTACACAAGTCAGTCATCGATCCAGCTTGTCATAAATGGGTGGACTTACCTGTCTCAGTGCTCTCCTTCACTTTCTTCGGAGCTGGTCCAGCGGTGTCATCTCCATCACCAGCAGGTCTCTTCAATTTCGAAGAGCTCGCATCACTCTGAACGGCCGGTGTGTCATTCGCATCAGACTTGGTGGAATCCGCCTTAGTAGCAGGCTTCTTCCGATACTCAGGCTTCGACGATTTCTTCTGGAAGTTCGGGATGTCATTTACATCAGGCTGAATGTCGTCGCCAGAGTCCGAGTCGCTCTGGTACTTGTAAAGACCATCGCTGGGTTTAATTCCAAGGAAAAAGTTCCGTCGACGGCGACCGCTGGGGGTATCATCCCAAGGTCCACCTGGAGTATCCCAGTCACCCGGGAAGGGAGGGAAGCCTTCATACGGAGGCCAAGGGATACCATGCCACTCCTTGTTCTCGTCGTTGTTTGGGTCTGAAGCCCAGACGGTAGCATTGTGGTGGTTTTCGTTGAGGGGATAAATGGTGCGCTTGTAGCTTGGATAGCGACGAAGGAACTTCTCCTTGATAACACCCAGTTTTCCGGGAAGTTTAGACTGGGGGATCCAGCCGCTGCGGTTGGGGAGATTGTCTGTTGAACCGATTCCGTTGCGAATGCGACAGCATTTACTCTGGTCCCAGTGAGCCTGCAGTGCGTTAGTATATATGCGAGTTAGAGATGGGGTATACTGACCTCTACTTCTCTTCCGCGACCGATAGGTGAGCGGTTAGGGCTCTTACTTCGCCGCTTAGGCGCCTTTCGGAGACACTTGGAGCAGTACATGTTATCATCAGGATCAAAGTTGGGATCCCCAGGGCCAAGCTTCTTCACCCAGTCAGGTGAATTCGCTCGTTGGCGATAACCCGCCCACTCTTCTTGCATCTCCTCGTATTCTTCGGTCTCGTAACCGTCATGTTCGTAGTCACCATCATTCTCTCCCGTAGGGCGACGTTTCTTGGTCTTCTTAGGGGTTCGACCTCGGCCTACTGTGTTGGAGCTCTTAGACCCGCTACCAGCGACTTCGGCTTCCAAGGGTTCCATTTCTCCCATGTCTGCAGCTATGGTTGCAGCTAGGGCTAAATCCTCATCATATGTGGCTTCATCCTCTGCATCCAAGGCTGCATCTTCTGCATCATAATTCGCTTCTTTGAGTTTAGAGGGGGGTGGTCGTTTAGACTTTCTACCACGAGAGACTGAAGAAGCGGCATCACTCTGCTTCGCATCTGACTCGCCATCAGTTGCTGCAGGAGTCAGACGAGTTGACTTCTTAGTCCGCTCGGGCTTCCCAGTCTTCTTCGGTGTCTTAGCCTTCTTGGGTGCCTGAGCACGCTTGGGTTTCTTATCGACCGCCACAGCAGAGCCAGTAGATGCGCCTGACTCAGGATCAGCAGTTCCGATATGAACACTGCCATTACCACTGTCACCGCCATCATCTCCCTCGTCGTCATCATCATTAGCACCACCATCCGCATCGTCACCAGCTCCCTCTGATTGCTGGTCATCGTCTTCCTCATCTTCATCAAAGATGACATGCTCCTTAGGGTGACACTGGCGGAGGTGGTTACGGTACTGTTCGTCTGACATGGCTCCAACAATACAACCGCACTTCTCGAAGTAATGACACTTGTCGAGTAGCCTAGAATCAGTATCCAATACTTCCTTGTTGTTGTTGGAAGTGGTAGATGCACCAGCAGTCGCCTGAGTAGAAGCAGTTTGAGCGTCGGATCCCCGGAGAGCACCAGTTCGAGAAGGGGCAGCTTGAGCAGTCGTGCTCTCAGCGCCAGCAGACACAGTAAGTGCAGCTTGAACACCGGCTGAAACAGTGGGAGGTGAGACTCGAGTAGTTTTGGGCTGTGTATCAGCTGGTAGACGAGGTGCAGCTGGGGAAAGAGTGCGAGAGGCACCAGCAGCAGCATCAGCAGCCATTGCTTGCTCATGCTGGCGTTGCATCGATCTGAGTCTCTCCCACTGCTTCGAAACTTTTTCAACAAAAACAGGTACCCTACTGCGACCGCCAGGCGAGTTCCCTATCTGATCCCAGAGCTGGTAGATATGACAATCCAAGTGTTTGAGACATTCTCTTTGATCCCGCTCATCGACGTATATAAGGCCATCATCCGTTTCTTCCTTATCATAAAAGGGCAACTTGCAGAATGGGCACTCATTCATCATTTTCTTCACATCGTGAAACCTCTTGAAATGTTCCAATATGCCATGAGAGCTAAGATGTCCAATCTTTCGATGGGTGCAGTCCCAGACCGGGCATTCCTGAGGAGGATCTGAATGGGCAAACGTTCCGCGGTGATCGTACCAGTTCAGGAGAGGAGCTTTGAGTTGGCGTGGTGGCCCTTTTGCCTTCATGTGCGGCCCCCATGTGCCGTTCCCAGTGGGAGATTTGTTAGAGCTTGGGGAAGCTACAGCGGGCTTGGCAGGAACTGCAAAGGCCGCAGGTTTTGCGGCGGCGTTTGCGAAAGATAGGCGGGAAGTCGATGGTCCGTTGAAGGAACCTACAAAAGGATTTGGGACCTGGCCCTGGGAAAAGGGATTTTTGGCTGATGGTGCAGCTGTGGACGCACTAGGTGGGGATGGAAGCGCAGGTCCAGAAGCATATCTAGGTGAAGGGGCTCCGAACGGGACAGTAGATCCAGTAGCAGGTCCAGATGCAGAAGCTAGTGGCGGGACAATAGGTCCAGCAGCTGGTCTAGATGCACTAGGCACGGGTGGAACAGTAGGCCCAAAAGCCGGTGTCGATGCCGAGGCTCCGAACGGAACAGTAGATCCAGTAGCTACGGCCGTGGCAGTAGGCTCAGCAGCAGGTTTAGATGCAGCAGCTACTGGCGGGACGGCAGGTCCAGCAGAAGGTCTAGATGTAGTAGCTACTGCTGGGGCAGTAGATCCAGTCGCAGGTCTAGGTGCAGCAGGTATAGGTCCAGTCCGAGGAGGCTGACGAGCGTTCTGAGCACTCGATTCGGCTCTAGCTTGCGGGTCGTTCTCTTGCATAACCTCAGCTATCTTCTTCATTTGACGAAGATGTTTTTCTCTAAAATGCTTCATCCTTTGTTCCTCATCGTAATATTCATATAGACGGTCCTGGCAGAAAGGACACTTGAACCTTTCATGGGTGGCCAAGATATGCTCATCCAGCTTTGCGGGTTCATCGAGTCTGTATGTAAAGTCGCACTTCTCCCAGGGACACTTGCTAATACGCTGTAGCGTTATATTGCGTAAGTCGTTGAAGCTGAGCTGTAATTTGGCTTGCTCGGTGAGCGTGAGAACGGCCTTGGAGAACATGGGGGTGTTACTGGTTAGACGATGCATCTTCTCGACTGGCGGTGCAGTTTGAGGAAGACCGATTGCAGCGTTCGATGGCCAGGCTCGTGAACTTTCATTGGTGAAGATGCTGGGTTGGGTAGCCCATGTGTGTTCTCGGTGATCGGGACCTGCAGGCTTCTTCTCTGGCATGGGAGGTTTGGCAGGAGTCTTCGGAGCAGTAGGAGGCCCGGGACTTTTGGGAGCAGAAGGGTCGTATCGAGGAAACCTCTCGAAAGACTCTTCAGGTCGAGGCATCCCCCTTATGTCCATTTGTCTATAAATTTCTCGAGGAAATGAATCGTCTGGGCTAGAACTCGGTTCCCTTGAACTACGCTCGGAATTGTCCGAATTGCTAGCCTCATCTGAGTCGCCAGCAAACAAGCTTCCGTCGGGTCGCTCATCCACGTCCATAGGAACGTGATCGGATGAAGCCTCGTGATCAGGCTCCTGTTCACTCTCAGACACATTCTCATCAATCTCATGAATACTTGATTCAGCATTGCTGCCTTCAGATTCAGCGGCTGGAGATGGAGATTGACCGCGTGGAGATGGGGATGGGTACCAATTGCGAGGAGGTTGAGCAGTAGCCAAGAGACCAATATCGGTTTCGCCTTGACCATCTGGAGTATGTGCGCGCTCAATTTGTTCGGTGGTGGGAAATTGAAGACGGTCTGCAGCTGGCTCATCCTCCCTGTTCTTAACGTGGAGCAATGGGGGTGACTTGAAGGCCATCTTTCGCTTTCTCGAAGGTGGTTGAGATGAGCCGTCACTCCATGGACGCGACACATCGTCTTCGGAAAAGGGGTGTCTGATTGGTACAGGGTCTTGAGGATATCCGTGGGAAAGGTCGATGGTCTGGTTATCCAGGTCCTGCACTTGAAGAATATCCCGCTTCAATCCTGACTCACTCCCAGCATATTGCGTCATATCCTCATGTTCCATTCGTACGCCCCAGAGATTATGTTTCCAGATAGAGGAAGTCCAGTCAGTGTAGTCCCTCGGGGCTTTGAAGACTGATATCTCGGGGGACGTGATAGACTGTCTGATCAAAAACCACTCGTCTTCTGTCGTATCGGGTCCGATGACAAAAGACGACCAGTCCATGTCTTGGGTTTCCAAAATCGCATACGAGCGTGGGTGTTCCAGGAAGAAATAATCTTCCCTGGGATTGTTGCTGTAATGATCAGGTGGTGGTGCGAGACTGTACAACTCCTTCATAGCTTCATAGAATTGATCGAGTGACGATGTCAGACGAGGCATCTCAACAAAGATATCTTCGCCGTGGTACCAATATGGGAACAGTCGACAGTGTCCTGGAAGCCAGTTCGCATGGACGATCCTGTAAGCACTTGGAGAGGCTGCCAGCTTTCCGGCCAAACTTGCGCCACCAGTTCCGTCAGATTCACGGTAGTCAACTTTGACCCCATCAATTCCATCGCGATTTGACCCGATATGGTTAATACCCTCCATGACAATAACCGAATCTAACCTTTGGCAGTTTATGCTATCAAATGCCTCGGTTGTCATTTGGCAAATTTGTTGGTATGTGTGTCTCAGGCGAAGTACATCATCTTGTCCATCCCGTGAGACCAAGTGCGGTTCGGGTAGCGGATAGTAGTTGGGCATAACGAGAGCTTCAGTACCAGGCGAGAGCCAATGACACTCAACCATCCAGCAGGCATCGGGGGAGTTGAGTGGATGAAGATTATTCCACACCCATTTAGGAAAGCCCATGGCGCCGTAGACAATGGGGAATGTGCGACTGCCATCAAGGCTGTCCATCCACTGACGAATGCCACTGGTGCCGGTATAACTGACATCGGGCCTGTTCTTGTCAAACAGACGGAATAAGGCATGGTGATATAATTTGTCCTTTGGCGCGCCGAAAAGCACATTCATCGTCGCGCAGAAGTGAGCGTTGTACTGATTTGAGCCATGGCCAATAACCCAGTATTCTTCATCTGGCTCTGCTCTAGGGAGAGCCAGGTATGCATAGCTGACAACCTCTTCCTCAGGTCCATTTGGAGCATGACCAAGGGAGCGTCCGATTCTGATGGTGTCGGTTTCGAAGTCAACGGGAAGAGGTTCCCATTTCATCGGGCTCTTGTTAGTCTCAGTATGACCAGTGTCGACGAATAGCCTGCAACACTCATCATGAGGTCGTGCCTTGGCAAAGTGCGATTGCAGAAAGGCCATCACCGGACTGTTCCTCTGCAAGGGCAAGGTATCGTGCACAAGTTCTGGCTTACCGCCCCTCGGATCGTACTTGATAAGGGTGAACTCTCTCTGGGTATCGTTGACAGGGTGGAGCAACTGTCGGAGAACTTTCGAAAACGAGGACCACTTGGTGGGAACAAATGGCAAGCGTCCGTTGAGGCCGTATAGGTAAGTCCATTGATCCTTGAACGTCGCATGCTCTTGGCCTGCGTCGATGTAGTCGCCGGTCTTAGTATGGCCATCATCATCGGTTTCTCCTCCACGGAGGCCCATAGTCGGCTCCATTGCCTTGGGAAGTGGTAGGGGATGCCTCATAGCTTCCTTGACTTCAGTATGTCAGTCGTATGGCTTTAAATAAATGAACGTATTGACTTACCCTTCAGACTATCCTTTCCCCAGTTGCGGTGGTCATGCGCCGTGAGGAAATGCAATGGTGGCTTGACATTGTATCTGGGAACCTCCTCTTCCTCATGTCCCAACATCTTGGCGATTTCCTCCAAGGGATTGTCCATAGGAGCGGCGGGGAGCCCAAACCACATCATAGTAAGCTTTGTCGCTAGTGAGTCCTCAACACCCTTGAAGCGACGAGAAAGCAGTGCCTTGTATCTCGTCGTATTGTTGGCTTGTATCTCCCTGACGTCGGCACGTTCGGCGGGCGCCAACAGGCGATACTGATGATGGGTAAAGTTCTCTCGTATGATAGTCTTGATAGGAATGTATTTCTCCAAAAGATGCGTAAAGTATCTGTGCCGCAACTTCCATTTCTTGTCTTTCGGTCCAACTAACAAGTCCATACGATCCGCAGGCGGATCAGCTTCTTGTAACCAGTGGCTCGTATCTTCTGAGTCGAAGGCCGTTGGGACCGGAAGGCTCCTCATCGGATGACTAGACATGATAGGGATTGACAAAGGAAAGCGCTTGCGAAAGCGAAAGAGTGGCTATAGTCGCGTGTCTTTGGGTATAATGCGACAAGAAAGAACAGAAACAAGGAGATAGAGCTCCAGTAGGAGGGTGTAATCGGAGTGAGTTGAGTTCGGTTGATGGGAGAATAAAAGAGCGAAAGACGATAAAAATAACGAGGATATAAACGGAGTCCAAGACAAGTGAATGATGGGATACCAGACATGTTAAGTTTTTGGCCTGATGAAAGAGCGTCTTTGAGGGTGAAGCTGTTTGAGTGACAGCACTGGCCCAGGTGGAATGCCATTGTTCTCGGTACTAACATCTCATGAGTACCAAATGTGGTTTTTGGTGGTGTCGAGAACAAAGAGAGGTACTTGGTTCTTTGACAAGTCGTTGGAGTGGTCTGTGTCGTTGGTCGTCCGGCATCACCGTCTGTTCTTTGACCGAATGCGCCTGACAACCTAGACACTGATGTGCCGACTGCCTATCGCAAGACTGCAACTAAACGCAAGATCACTGGTGACAGTGTGGATATCTTCACGCAGATATTGAAGATCCGTCTACCTTGTGAGAGTGCATCGCATCGCAACGACGATTGTGAGTGAAGAAGGTGTGTCGCTGAGATTAATTGGCCTAACACCCAGGCACAACCCAAACAGGATGACAATAACGTCGTTGGGACAAAATTAGCAACAAGCAAGGCTAGAGTTTCTCGTACCTTTTAATTGAGCCACAATCCAGCCTCCATTTAATTGAGGTGTGTTTGTTTCTTTGTTCACTTTCGCTGAGCTTCCCCTCTTTTCGAGTGACCACGCTTGGATCAGACAAAGAAGCTGGAAATTGTTGAGACATGAATAGCACGTCGCATTTGAGACTCGATGTCTTTGTTTGAAGAGGCTCTGAGAGATTGCAAAATCACGAGAGGCGATGATCAAGGTCGTGAATGAAGTCGTTCATTATAGTATTGTAGATGTCTGCTTTGTCCTGACCTTGTGATTGACGTCGGGTTTGCAACGGTCCATCACTCATCCTGCGTATTGTCGCACCAAGTCCTCCAGCTTCTCCTGGCAATCGGAGAAGTAATTGATAGCCTGGATGATCTTACCTTCGCTTGTGCCAAAGCCGCTTCTGGTGAAAGCCATCCTCCACTGGCTTTCATCTTTAACCAGAGCATTGTAATCCCTTGTTTCCCAGCTCTTGTTGTCTGGACCTTGTGCAAAGTAATTGCCAAGCTTTCCACCCCAGGACGATAGCTCAGTAGAAGCAAGGCCGTTGAGTAGGTTCGGAGAGATGGTGATATGCTGAATACCAGCGAGCTGCATAACTTCATCCACAGATGTGAGCGACGCAGCCAGAACCTGTGTTCGGAACGAGTGATTGATGTAGTAGGCTTGCGCTTCACGGCAAAAGTCAAAGGCTTTATGCTCATCCACGTATCTGATGTTGTTCAGTCGATGACAGCGATAGCAACCTGCCAAGTGTGAACTCACCCTGCTTCAAAATGGACCTTGAGCTCATTGACATAGGGCGCAATGTAAGTGCACTGTGCCTCAGCAGCCAAAGTCGCTTGCTCCATGCAAAACATGGTGGTAGCAAGTGTAGCGATTCCTTTCATCTCAAGTGTGCGACACGCTTGAAGACCCTCCCAGGTGGCGGGGATCTTGATGCACACCCTTTTCGAGTCAAAGTCGGGGGCCAGCGCCTTGAAGATGTTGACGATTCCTGGAGCCTGTCAGTATGCGCCCTAGCATGGAAGGGCAGGAGCTTACTGTAAGCATCGCTTATCGTGCCTTCAGTTGAGTAAGAAAGCTTTGGGTTGGTCTGGATGTGAACATAGCCTGTGACATTTGGGACGATCAACAGTTGTAGTTTTACCATCTATACCAGTCAGCCAGGTCCTTTGTTTCAGCGTCCGGTAACGTACCAAGATCTGAACGACAAATTCCTCGAACGTTACAGATCCCTGAAACTCCTTCAAATATCCTTTCGCGCCTTCGATGGCATCTTTGACTAAAGCATCGTGGTGTAGAAGAGGTTCTCCCGCAAGCGGCCGGGAGATCTCTGAGAATGCAATTGCCTGGACAAATGTCAGTACCACGTTCAAGAGAGCAGAGTCAAAGCGCATTTACCTGGTTCGAAGTACAATCCACGAAAGGACCTAGTTGTTGGGCGACTGCATCAAGTCAGTCAATGAAGGTGTCAGATGAGTGTTGTGTGAGTACCATTGGCGTCAAGAGTGTCGCAGTCGACCTGAGTGGTCTTTCGGAGAGCGTCTAACAATGTCGCCATGTCGAGAGTATTGTAGAATGAATAAATCAACCGTATGAGAATAATGTGTATTGATTGCTATAAATTTCAAGCAGGCAGTCGAGCTATTTGACTGTATCGTGAAGTCGCCTATGGAGTCGTCCAACTTCAGTAAAGTCAACAACCCGAGCTAGCCCCCACTAAGATGAGCGCATCTGACGGTAGTTTTCGCTCGGCTTGGCTTCCCAAAACGCCCAGCAGCGTCGTCTTTTCGCCTCCATTTCCACTATAGCTGGGTCACTGTCGTCGCATTAGTGTGAGGGGTCCTTTCCTCCCTAGGCAGCCGTATTTCATCCGTTGAAGAACTCAATTGATGCAGTAGCTGTGACTTTCTGAGCCAATCTCGAGATAACGATGTGGTCATGCGGGGAATGCGTGGATCGAACGGGTGGTTCTTGCAAGCCACTCCATCGCTTTGGTCTCCGAATGTACAGTCCCAGTTGAGACGAGTAGGAAATTCAGCCGGCAATTGTGCGTTCCTCTGTGACAGTATGACAAACCAAAAGGGTGTCTTGAGCTCAAAAGCATCGGGTTAGCGGCGATCAATAAGAATCCGTCGATTAGGAATGAGAGTGCATGGCGGGGCAGCATCTCCAAAAGCTGAAGTCTGCACGTGACAAATCACGTTTCCCTTCCCCAGGAATTTCCCAATCGGGTCATCCATCCAAGAAATCTGCCATCCATTGCATCTCCAAGTCGAACCACTCCACCAGTAAGCTCAAGTTCAAGCTCAAGCTCACGCCCTCCTCTCAACTCGGCGTGTCGCTCGCTCATGGACTGAGTCTTGACGACCATGAACCCATTCGTCAGGGCATAATGCGACCACCAAGATGCCTCTTCCCCGCCGCGGAGATCCTCCTCAAGGCTCCTTCGAGTAGACGGTGCATGTCCTCTGCAGCAGCCTTCCAGCCGCCTAGAATAGTCGCTGCCACACAATGGAAGGGTTACGGATTTTTCTTATCGAATAGGATGTTTGATCGGTCGACATGCCTCGATTTCGTTATACTGCGCAAGGCCAATGGCATTCGATCGGCCTCTGCTTCAGCGACTGACTCGACATTATCTTCCTCCACCACGAATTCTTCTGCCGAACAGGACATTGCTCCTCATAGAAAACGACAGGCTCAACGTCGCGAAAAAGCCGCCGCTGAAGCCGCCGCTCGAGGCGAGAAGCCACTTCCTCCCGATGCATCCTCTTTACTCGCAGAACACGCTGCTTCGCAGTCCAGTTCCGGCCGCCGCTATCTCTCCGCATGCCTCTCGCTCTCAAAACCTCGATTGACTATGCTCGTCGTTCTTACCGCCATGGCAACATACGCTTTATACCCTGTGCCCGAAATGCTCTCGCCGAGCACTACTGAGACGCCGAGTTTGAGTCCTTTAACATTATTATTCCTTACGATTGGTACGACTCTTTGCTCAGCTAGCGCCAATGCTTTAAACATGCTTTACGAGCCCTCGACCGATGCCAAGATGACCCGAACTCGAAACCGACCTTTGGTGCGAAACCTCATCTCCAAACGAAGCGCTGTTTTGTTCGCCATTTTATCTGGATTGGTCGGAACGGGCGCTTTGTACTTTGGTGTTAACCCCACCGTTTCCGGACTCGGTTTTGCCAATATCGTTATATACGCTGGAATGTACACTCCTCTTAAGGCTGTTACGGTTTTCAACACCTGGATCGGCGCTGTGGTCGGCGGTATTCCTCCTTTAATGGGCTGGGCTGCGGCTGCTGGTGAAACTGCCACCAAGGACGGTTCATGGCGTGAGCTTCTATTCGCCAGTGACGGATCTTCGATTGGTGGCTGGGTCATGGCCGGTTTCCTATTTGCATGGCAATTCCCCCACTTCATGGCCCTCAGCTGGCCAATCCGTGAGGAATACAAAAAAGCTGGCCTTCGCATGCTAGCATGGACAAATCCCGCTCGCAACAGCCGTGTCGCCCTACGATACAGTCTCGCCTTCATTCCCTTATGTCTATCCCTCTGTGCCGCAGGGGTAACGGAATGGTCCTTCGCTGTAACCAGTTTCCCTATCAACGCCTGGCTCATTCGAGAATCTGTGCGTTTCTGGCGATTTGAGGGCGAAAGGGGCAGCGCGAGGGGTCTTTTCTGGGCTAGTGTGTGGCATCTACCCGGTATCATGATCCTTGCTCTATTAAACAAGAAGGGTATGTGGAGCAGAGTCTGGAGGAGTGTCTTTGGCGAAGAAGAGGGAGAGTGGGAGGAGGAAGAGCTGGACGAGATGGTCAGCATGGCTGTGGCAAACTCCAGCCAGAAGTCTATAAGGTGACGTGTAGGATAAAGGAACGAACATTGTAACAACAATTGTATGTATGTGGGAGGTAAATCTAGCATTTTGGCTGTGGTATCCATCTACGCAGCTCACATACTATCGATGTAGATTATCTTATGAACATGAACATCAAAATCTTTAAACATCAGAGTATAAGTTCGAATCGAGTGCGTCAATTGCAGAAAGATGATGCGCTGCTAAATCCCCATGCATCCTCATGTCGTGGTATCTCTATCTCTAGTATACAAAGGAGATGTACTCTGACCATTCCCTCTCTCGCTAACCACCATTTTAAAAGCAAGACAGACATAACATGCCCAAAACAAATAAATCATGCGTTATTGTCGTTATAATCGCTAGAAACACCAAACACCGTTGTAACCCGTGCTGCTCGCCATGCAGTAAAGAGAGTTGTATGCTGATTAAGGATTGACAGAAGGAAGGGACGGCGAGATTAGGGTGAAAGCCTGATAAGGCTGAAGTCGTAAAGATTCGCAAAACGTTGAATGGAGAGAAAGACGATAGGGTTAGACACCCCGTCCTGGCCTGTTAATAAGATTCCCAATACCCATATCCGAACTCTGCGGTCGCTGCGCCATGTACTGAGGACTGTTGCCTTGGCTGTGATGATGTCCGTAGGCGCTGGAGTTGGAACCCACGCTCGAAGAGTATCCGTGGCCGCCGTACCCAGGGTTGTAGGTAGCGCCGAGGCTGTACTGGACGGGAACGCCCATGTGGTGAGATTGCATTTGTTGTTGGTAGGAGGTGTTGACCGAGGGGCCCACTATGGAGGAGGCACTCGTCTCGGGGCTGCTATACGATGCGTCTATATCGTCAACCGGTGTTAGGCCCATGCCGGAGATGCCGCTGTCGTCGTCATACCCTGAGAGAGCGCCGGACTCGAGTCGGTCACGACGGGCTGCGGCGCGGGCGGCGCTTTGCAGATTCTTGAGGCCGTTTGACATACACTAGAAAAGATGTTAGCAAGCAGTTATAACAGGGTTTGAGATGAGTACATACCTTGGCTTCCACGACGTTCCACTTCTCGCCTGTTCGAGCAGCGAGACCACTCCAGATCTCTTTCCTCATAGCCATGTACTCTTTAGCCAGACGCTGAAGTTTGAGGTTATCCCAATCGTCAGCACCCTTGCGCTCTAACAATCGCTCGTGACGCTTGCGGCAGGCATTAGGTGTCTTGGAGGGAAAGTAGTTCGCCTGGATCTGACCCCAGTTGAGACCCTGCATCCTTGCAGTGAGCAACTGCTGGTCATCCTGAGGTCCCCAAGCTCCTGAACTAGCCCTATGCTGAACAGGTTGCTGAGGGATAGATACAGGAGGTGCTGATGATGAAGCATATGTTTCGTATGCAGGTTGTTGTTGTTGTTGTTGTTGTTGCTGCTGTTGTGTTTGTGCTTGAAGAGCGAGAGAAGATGCAGCAGAGGTAGTCATGCCGTAGTAGTTCGGCATGGTCATTCGTTGCTGGTTGTACATTGGAGAAGGGGCCAAAGAGACTGGGATAGCGTTGTACCGGTTCTGAGAGGAGCTAGGAGCTCGAGAATGTTTCGGCATCATGGAGACGGGTGTGTAGTAACGAGTAGTGAAGGGATTCAGAGTGAATCCTGGTAACAAGATTACCGATTAGACGTAAGAAGGGTAAGATGTCCGGGTCAACCGGGTCTGGTCTGGTCTTGAAGATGGGCGGCCCAAAAAGAAATGGAGAAGCTTTCCGTCCCAGCGAAAAGTCGTGTAAGTATGGAGTAGTAATAGCGAATGGGTTCTGAGAGTCAAGGAAACAAGCCCAATAGGTCAAGCAAAGCGACAGATGGAAAATTGCGCCAAGAGAAATGACAGAAGTAAGGAAAAAAGGAAAAGGAAAAGGTAGCGAAAGAGTTGTTACTGTTGTTGTTGATTGAGAATGGAGAAAGAAGGACGAGGCCAAGGGAAGGCCGGATATGAAGCAGCTTTAAGGCCCAGGGACGTGGACCTCGAGAGTACTCGGATTAGATAAAGACCAATCTTGACATTGACGGCTCTGGCACTGAAACAGGAAGAGGAAGCTGAAAAGGGCAATGAAACAGCACACTCGTGTCTGAAAGAAGTGGTTTCTTGGAATGGGTCGAGGATATTGGTCACGTAGGGCGTTTGTTTGGGCGGTTAAGAAGAAGAGGCAGAATGGGCGGCTACGAAAAAGGAAGAAGTCTCCACGTAGTTTACAAGAAGAGATGATTCAAGACCCTGTTTTTTGACAGCCTTGACTGCTGGCGCTTGCTCAAACCTCGTAGCACGGGATGAAGATCAAGAAGCATGGATCAAAAAATGGAGAGTCAAAACGGTAGAGCTAAAAGCGTAAAAGAACGCCAGGATCTCGACAGCCAGCCGATCTGCATATGTCCATCAGGCCCATGACAAGTTGAGCGCCTGGGGAAATTGAACGGGGTCGCTGCATTGCATGTGTGGGTGTGTACACAAGATGATCAGAAGCGCGAAAGACGGGAAGCAAGAGCGGGAAGACTAAAGTGACAGGGATGCGCATCATAGTTGCACCGGCAGATGAAACATGAAGAACTTGTTGTTGTCTAGAAGAGTAAACAATGACATTCAGGGCACCTGAACAAGTCTTCCAAGTCTCCATACAGTGAGTTCATGGTGTTGAGATGAACTTGGGTGGATCTCTGCGGCCGCTAATTGGCCCTCTGGGTCTGGAGGCGCGCGTTTAACTCAAATTAGGCGACTCCCAGAATAGTTAGCTCATCTATTTTGAGATCTATGGCGGGTCCCAGGTACCGCTTCTCCAATTATTGGTGGGGGAGGTACTTGTTGTGGAATGAGTTACGAGCGCTTGCGATGGGCCTCTTGGGAGGTCTTTTGGCGTATAATGAAGCAGATGCCATGTTTCAGTTATCTACCCATGATGGACTTTTATCTCGTGATAAGATTGAATGACATTTTGTCGGTGGAATGTTGTTCCTGATTTCGATGTCGGGTCGAAGTCGGGGAAGGGGAGCGGCATGGCGGCTCTTGAACTGCAGGGATTGGGATGGAAGCCAACGGTCCAACTTGTTATACCAGCTACCTCTATATTCTTGTACGAACTTCTCAAGAATGCGAGATATAGTCATATATCGTAACTCAATTAGCGTCATCTAAGTAACGGTGGAACAGTTAAATTGCCAGCGTTGTAATACATTTCGCGACCATTAGTGACATCTTGATTGGCTAGAACCACTTTTTCCCGTTCCTGCCCCCTGGGGAACCAGTAACTCCGGTAATGGCAGGAGCGTTAACTACGACCGTTAATTGATCGATTGACAGCCTCAAGACGAGGAAAGCCAGACTCTTGGAGTATTACTATTACAGTATCGATATTTCATGAGTGACCAAGTGGACACTCCCAATATCCCGTTGTACACGTTCTTCTCTTCCCTCTGGGGTCAATTAACGCGTCGCAACGCGATGGCCTCCTCCCCTGTCCTACGGCGGTCTACTCGTGTGCACCTTGCCGGCCCTTCAGAGGACGAAGACTCCAAAGATGACGTTTCAGACCTTATCATCGTCTCCGAACGGAGACAGTCATTAAAGTCTGCAGTCCCACCAAAAGCTGAGCCGACTGAGGACCCTGTCATATTACCTTCACCTACCAGTCTCACCACCAAGCCCGCCAGTAAGGCACCAGTCACCAAAACCCCAGCCAGACCTATCTCCAAATCTCAATGTCAAAGCAAACATCAACGCCGTGCCTTGTCCGACGCGCGCATAGCAAGGAAGCTCAATTGGAATATGCGCCGTTCTACATCAGGCAAGCGCGTAGGCGATGCAGTCCGCAGCATCAAACTCCTCACAGGCCAGTGGCCATGGGAATACCTTAAGGGCTTCCTACCTAAGAAATGGGGCATCACTATGCTGGAGGATATGAGAAGACTACTGAGAAGTGTCTGCAAGAGCGCTAGAATAAATGGACCTGGACCTCATACCAAGATCACCCGGGACTTTCTCTTTGGATGCGCAAAGAAGCGCGATGCGGGAGATCCAGCGCTGTCGCTTTGCGATATCTTGGATGCTATCGATCACTTCAGCGCGGATTTCTATACGAAGGGTCAGGGTATGGCTGTCAAAACTTCTCAGACACCGCCCGTCAAACCACTTAGTAGAGGGATTGTTATACCGGAGACAGATGACGAGGATAGCGACATCGACAGCGAAGATGCTGTTGGGCTGGCATCGGACAGCGAGTGGGAAGACTGGACTGGCTATAACTTTGATGACGATGACATTGAGGTGGTCGGCCAGAGAGAGGTACAGACGACTGCTTCCCAACAACCTCCGACATCATCAATACCAGTCCAAATAACAGCCTCGACACAAACACCGGCAACAGCCCAACAAGGAGTCCAGACAACGGGACTGACCGAAGTCCCGAATTCAACAGCAACCACGGACCAGAATGAAGTTCCAGCAACGGGTCAGGAAGGAGGCAATGTGGCTCTGAAGCGCTCTAGGTCGCCTTCGTTGCCTCCATTGCCACAGAAGCGCCCGAGGGTATCAAGTCCAAATATTGCACACAATGATACAGGCAACAGCGACGCGATAGCCTGGGAGACAACACTACCCATCAATACATGCAATTGCAGCCATAACACAGTGTCACAAGACATAGCGCCACCTGTAAGTCACCTTAGTCTCTCCACGACCATTCGCATTAACGTTCATAATCACAGCCACAAACATATACATCAATAGAACGCTCGAGAAATTGGAAAGACATCCTCGAAGACTTTGAGTTCCTCGAGAGCGAGAAGAGAAAGGAGTTAGACGCAGTCACACATTCTCTTCACGAAGTCACAACCTCAATCGAAGCCAGCGAAACAGGCGATACAAAATTAGGCAGCGAAGCAGTCGACAAACTCTGTAGCGACGTAAAAGCTTACGAAACAGAGCGCGAAAAGATCATAAAAGGGAAACACTTTGTCGAGCAGCACCACGAAGACATGGCCATGAGCGCCGATGACTTGGCGAATGCAGTACACAAGTATACGGTCCGACTAGAAGAGTGCGACGCGTTGATCGCGGAGGCTAACTCCCAGGTGCTCGAAGAGCTGGAAGCTATTGCGCAAAAGGACTCTGATCTAAGGGCCGAGGAGAAGGCTTTGAAGGCAAGAGGGAAAACGGTGTTGCAGGAGGTGGAGTACTCGCGGGCTGTTAGGATGATGATGAGGTTGGGGCCCGAGGGCATGGCAATGTTGGTGGCGAGGTTGGAGGCTAGAAATATTGGGTTGTTTGGGATGACGGAGGATATTTTGATAGAGAGGGGTATTGCGACGGTGGAAGAGATGATGGCTGAGGGGAGGTGAGGCATGTTCACGATATACCATTGCACAAGAGAGACATCTCCACGATATACCATTACAAGAGAAGCATTATAGCGTAAATGAAAACTATCAGGCATTAACCAATTGCAATTCATCCAGAGGATTCCATCCACGGACTCTTCCAACCCTGTCAATACAGAAGTCGTGTGTAAGTGATTCGCGTATCTGCCCCTGCTGTTTGTCACGTAGCAAACACGCTCCTCGACACGACGCGACAAGGACTACAGTATCTGTAATTTTAGCACAAGCTAGCCAGCGTTTTTCTCCATTTTACCTTTAATTCGAAACTCAACTCGAAACTACGCCATTAAGCATGGATCTTTTGTAACACGAGGGAGGTCAATCAGCCTGCCTGGGGGAGCCAACCTACGAGGAATTCTTTCGCCCTTTACGCGTCCATTGCAGATCAACCCGTGATCATTTTATGAGCCTCGCTCAAATCTCTTATTAGACTTTCATCACCAACCAGTATTTCACAGGTTCTATGCTTTAAAGAGGTCGAGGTCAAAGCCATTGGTCTCATTATTCTTGGTGTTCCAACATGCTTCCACGGTGCTGACAGGGGTCTCTACTGTGGTGATCTTGGAGGGGTAACAGAATAACCGTCATCTGAGGCTCATGACGTCAGAATAAAGAGCTCTAGAAGCTGGTTTAATTTCGCTTAAGCCAACTGATTTATTTTGTCTTCTATCTCCAGGAACTGATCATCCCTACATCCCCGCCGTCGCCTTCATGTAAATAGCAATGCTCGACACAGTGTAAACTTAGCCGCCCTGATCGACTTGTAGAACAGGAATTTGACGAGATTGCTTATAGAATTGCTTTTCTGTTTGCTAAATAGCCAACGCTAGTGCTTATATAGTGGTTTTAATCAATAGCAACTAATGGGATTCGAGTTGGGCTATTGTGATATATCACACGTATAACGTTCCAGGTTGAGTACCTCCGTATGGAGGTTGAACGCCTGTGACTATATATTGCCCCTCACCACCCCGCGTACCGCGTCGTCAAGATAACGCCATTCTCTTTTACTTCATGCCACACACTCACAATACACCATAATAGCCATGTCCTCCTATGTGAGACAAGGCAGACCAATTGGCAGGCCACTTGGCAGCAAAGACTCATATCAACGAACACGCGGACCAAATGTTAACCCATTCATCCCACGGCGACATAGAGATTTACCACCAGCATCATCTCTCACCTTATTCCCAATTACACAAAGAGACATCAACTTGACAGATGAGCAAATCGTCAGAAAACTGGACAAACAACCCAAAGAGGATTCTCGCGTCGTTGCTTGCAGAGCTATCTTTCAGCTCACGGGCCAGTGGCCCTGGGACTGAGCTGCGGGCTTTGAACCTGAGAGCTGGACTACATTGATCGTTAGAGACCTGCGAATCCTCCTGCAGGGTCTACGGAATAACATCAATGAGGATCCAAGTATGGTTCAGGATGGTTATAAACAAACAAAGGATATGCTGCGCCAGCACATCAGGGATAGGAATAGCGAGAATCCGCGGCTGCGGCACAAAGATATAATATGGGCTTTGGAGACTTTCCCCGTCGATCTACCTAGACGATCGTGGAGGAGGGTTAGGGCGTCTCTGCCACCTCCAGCTCCCATAGCTCCAATGGCCCCTCCGTCGATTACTCCAGCCCGTATGTCGGTTTCTACGGAGATAGACCTGACTCAGGATCATATGGATGAGGGTATCGAATGTGATACACCTCAAACGCCATTCATGGATGAAGGACTGTTCGATGATGATGGTTCAGACGCTATGTCTATATCATCGGGCGGCAGCTTTGAATCGCATGACGAATCGGTGCATTTTCTTGGGTCATCTCCCAGGAGTTTTCAAAGTCTGAAACGCCCTCGCGTTGATGAACTGGCAGAACCGTTCGAGTTGCACATATATAACGTTGCTTCTATCGAGCCTGAAAAAGAACCAGAGTCAACAGAACTGTTTGAAATGCACATCTATGATGTTGCCTCTTTCGAACCTTCTGTAGAGGAATCTCAACCGGCAGGACCGTTTGAGATGCAGATATACAATGTTGCTGCTATCGAACCTGTTGAGGCTGTCCAGGAGGTAAGTTTCCAATATTAAATACATAAGGGTCCTTATCTAACATTACATAAAGCCTACACAGTGCCAACCTCGGGATATTTCAGACCTCATCACAGGTCTTGATCTTCTCCAGGCCAAAGAAACAGAGGAACAAGACAATACCACAAAAGAGCTCGCCCAATTGAAAGAATCCATCCCAGTCTATGAAACGCAGGTCATTAACCTCGGACCAGAAGTGAAATACGAACTCATCGCAAAATGGAATCAAACTCTCAAATCTCACAAAAAGCGCTGCACAACCATGCAAAACGGTCGTGTGTTTTTTGAAAATAAACAACAAGAGGAAATCGATAATCCAAATCCCACAACTATTGAAACCATCCAACGCTATGATGCACGTATTGCAGAGTGCGTCGCATCAATCAAGCATGTGGAAGAGCAGATGGAAGAGAAGAAAAAGGACGACCCACAGCTTTTGTTAAACTTGAAAGTACAGGTTTGGTAAGATAAGAGAACAATTCAAAAGCTGGAACCCAGGACAAAGGAACTTGCAAAGAACGTGGAGTATTATAAGAGTCTTAAAGAGTTTGTTAGTCTAGGGGCTGTTGGGATGGAGACTTTGTTACTGAAGCTCAAGTATGATAATGTTCCCATACTGGAGATGATTGAGGAGGTTAGAAAGGTAAGTGTTATCAAGGGTGATTATTGAATTTTGCTAATTTATCTTACAGGGCTTTGCTACTACTCCGGTTGCTGTGCCGGATGCTGCACCGGATGCTGTGTCGGTCGTTTGAGTGACTGGATCACCGAACTTCACGATAAGAGAATGAACTTGAATACACGCGTCCTGGTGATGTGTGGGATAAAGGAATAATTGTGATACCCGATGGTTGCGTCCAGGTCTAGCACCGACGCATCCATTTATAAATATAATTTAATGTGTTATGGTTCTATGACCACCTTTATCCTCTCGAGAACCCCTCTCCGTGTTTGTTTGGTACTCTTCACGCTTTGGAGGAGCAGATCCTTCAAAGCATACGGATGAAACAGTTTGCTTGGTATAGTATTGTTTGCTTGATTTGAGGATTTTGGCGTGATTGGCTTTCGGTATCTCTTGACCTCAGATCAGATTGGCACCAAGGCTGAGCAAGAGATACATAAACTTCCTTCAGATAGATTTTACATTCATTGACAGTTCGGATCGCTTGGTTTTAGTCGTATCTATATCTTAAGCTGAGATAGATTGGCGGTCTTTTGACCAAGCTGGGCACGATATATCACTTTCCTTCAGACAGATGTTCATCCGCCTCGTTTCAGACAGATGCACTCCTTAGCAGTTTGAATTTCACATTGTATCAATTTCCTATCGTACCAGATCGCGTTTTGAGACTACTGATATTACCACAGACTGTTCACTAATTTTTATCACATCAAAGCTCAGTTATTGCTTGTTCCAACAAATTTATCATTCCAATGACTAGAAGAGAGGAAAATAGTCCTCCTTCTTAGTCACATTATTCTAATATCTATATATCATTTCCTCAAAGTCCTTTAGTAGTGCTCTCCCATAGACGCTGCCTCTGGCACAGCAGCCGGCATTTCCGCGGGAGCTGCAGGCATCTCAGCTGGGGCGGCAGGCATCTCGGCAGGAGCAGCGGGCATCTCGGCAGGAGGCATGACAGGAACCTCGGCGACGGGAGGGGCGGGAGGAGGGGTCTCAGCTACAGGAGGAGCAGGAGGGGGACTCTCGACAACTGGAGGAGCTGGGGGAGCGGCAGCTGGTGTTTCAGCTGGAGGAGCAGGAGCCGGAGGAGGACTTCCAGCAGCAGGAGGGCTCTCAGCGGGTGGTGCAGGAGGAGCGGCATCTTCAGGAGGGGCAGGAGTGAAAGCAGCTTCGGCCAGAGGAATCTCTCCGACTGTTCCACCAGTAGCCTCGCCAGCATCGATATTAGCCAAAGCACCGTTGGCCTTTTTGTTGAACTCAACCAAGTTGGCCTCACTGGGACTATCTAAATGTTAGAAGGTGCTTCGAATACAAAATAAGGTAAACTTACGGGTTGATGGCCATCACCTGGCCAAGCTGGCAGTGAGGTCCAGTAGCGCAGTAAAGATAGATAGGCTCCGTGTTGGTAAGAGGAACATTGAACGTTCCAACAGTAGTCTGTCCATCCTCAAAGGGAATATGACCACTATGAATCACATTCGACTGCGTAGCCTGAAGAGGCTGACAAGGCGAATCCTCAGAGCTTTGAGTAACAGTATGATTTCCATTGCTGAACTGGAACTGAATTACATCACCAGCCGCCGCTCGAATCATATTAGGAACAAAAGTATCCTGAGGTCCACCGACAACGACAGGGATGATTCGATTAGCTCGAGGGGCCAGAGGTGGATTCTTTCGAACTGTGAGATGTTAGACCCGTTTTTACTCGAGAGCTTTGGAAGAAGTGGACTTACTAGCCAAAGGCTTGTTCTGTTCCATGGAGGAAAGTTCTCGAGCGGAAAGTTCGACAAGAGGCATGGCAGACACGGCTGCAGCCCACAAGAAAGTCTTGATCATCATAATGAATGAGGTTTGACGTGATTAGATAGAACTAACGGAATAAGGAGTGGAACGATAAAGAAGGTCCAGCCAACTGATTACAAAAACCTCACCAGGAGGTAAAAGAAAGAATTGAAAGAAGATGAAAGAAAAAGAGAAACAAGAGAAGGCTGTTGATTTCTCAGTCAGACGATTTCAATCAAAAGTCATACGTGCTCATCTTTATATTTCTTCCATCATGAACTTTTCACCCAGTCTTGGGACGAAACCGTTCAAGTGTTGAAGCTGATACAGGCTCCAGCCTTTTGCAGAGCCTCAAGCGTGACAGGATACGATGGGCGGACGTGGACGAATAGGCGCGGATAGAAATGGACGAATATGGTTAATACTTGCGAAGGTTTGGTTTTGGTTTGTTTCAGAACATGTTACAAGATATTGCCGAGGGGCTTGTTTCACCAGCCACGATGGCGTTATCTAGAAAACAGTGAACAGAACAGAACAGAACAAGGTTTTTATATCCGACTTTGTATTGTTTTGCGTAATGATCTGTTTGAAAATGCTGAAACGAGGCTTCGTGGCTCCGGGATGTGGGAGGATATTCGGGCTCGGCAGTATCAAAAACCCTTGCAAAGATCTGATAAGCTTATCGATTAACTACAAGAGGCTATAATATGGATCATATTATACACGGGTTGAAGTATCATGTCGAATGCCTTCAGACGAGCTTAATCTTGGGTAGAGTGACATGCACCACTTTATAAGCAATATTTGTCATTTTATATATCGGAGCCGCTTGATGCGACGTTGCAATCGATCTTATGATCTGATATATCGTCATTGAGCCGCAGTTGGCATGTGAGAGTGTTAGAGATGTAGGTATGTGACGTTTGGTCTAGGGTTGTCTTCCTTTTTTCCTTCTTTGCATAATGTCAAGAGAGTTTGGAGACAATGGCAGTTTAGGTATTTGCCAAAAATAAAAAAGTCCATCCTGCATAGAAAGTCTATGCTATTTTTTGAGTTTTTCCGAGGCGTAAATCCCGAGGTATACAGGTAAAGGTAAGCCTATGCAATGTTCACTGCTTAGTCTTGAAGTATCGAGATGTTTGGCAAATGCCACATGCCAAGAGCACAGCCCAGATTTACTCGGTTGTTGTTATCCCTCTCCGACACTGCTGTCAAGGCCGGAGCCTAGCCGCTGGTTTAGGGTAGTTGATATCGAAGACCGTATTCGTGCTTCCATCAGATAAGGTTGCTGAAGATATTTGCAGTTTAAATGAGGCATCATGAATTCTCTGCCTACGCGGAACCTTCTTTTTTACCTCCCCTAACATAGGGTTTGAGCTGGCTATAAAATGTCTTCCTTGCTCCCATCCTGCTTTTCTCTTCTTTCTCCATTCTTTCCACCTACATCAAGCACCGTGACTCCAATACTTGGATGAGGCTTTCGTTCTTCTTCATGACCTTGTCCTGAGATTAAGCTTTCAGCAGAGTATAGAATTCTCTGTCTTGCTTCTATCCGGTTTTTTCCCTCTTCCTTCCAGCGACATAAATCACAGCTTGTCGACTTCGATGAAATCATCATACATATTGACGATCACATGATCAACCGAAGACTTCTGCAACAACCCTGTTCATAACAGGGCCACCTTCATCTTCTTTTGACTTCTGAGGGATAGCTATCTCTCCAAGCGACTTTGACCTGCGGAAACATGGTTGTAATATACCGCGATGAGTCCCAGAGTTATTGCTGCCACTACCAAGGCAACAACAACGAGAGCAACAACAAGACACTCAAGGCACAGCATCATCTACATGCTTCTGCAGCCCGTCTGGTCTGATCCACTTCATCTTCTTCTCACACCAACACAACAGTCCACACCACATGTGATCTGTGGTAGGACGCGCAGTGTTGAAGAAGCAGGGTGTATGCGTGCGAGGTCCTCCCTGTCAAGGTCGGTGTTCGTAACATTGTCCAGGGTCAGTCCCAGTTCTCATCTAGGAACTGCCAAGTCAAGACTCTTATGGACTGGCACATAACTAGAGTGCAAACTCGCGGTGAATAGAGCGTACCTTGGCTCTCCAATCAGCAAAGAAGCAAGATGCGAGGGATACACCGCCCTCTCGGTCGTTGAAAGACAAAGCCAGCGGTGCAGCTGGATATCCTGACCTGACCAGGTCATCGTGGTCGGGGTATGACTCAGGCCAGTATTTGGCGTTGTACCGACAAATAAATGTAGGATTCTAATCTCATTCTGGTCCTGCGTCAGGGACCGTGGGTGTATAAGAACTCCGTATACGTCGCCAGAGACGTGAGTCCCACGAAACCATTCTTACCTGAGAAATTGGCACAACGGTGCCTTTCATCATTCCCGAGATTGATGCTCACCGGTTAATATTCCTCCTTTTTTTTTTTTTTAATCTCTCTTGGAGATGCGACAGAGTGAACAAGCACAAAACACGGAATTTGTTCTCGGTCACTAGCGAACAAGATGGCGATCAATCACCTGAATCTTGAATCCGACAGACCATGGACCCGGGAAGAAAAGACCTGGCACAGATGGCCTATGAGGCTATCTAGGCCAGGTAGAAGTCGCGGCTCATAACCGATGGCCCGTGGGTAGTGTGGTCTTGAGTTTGTCGTAGTATCAGCCAACTCCGACTTTCGTCCCATGCAACACCTTTCTTGAAGTGGAAGTACGGACTATGACATGGGAGACGACCTACGAAGCAGAGAAGATTCTTTTCACTCGGATGTTCTGCGCGATAATGTCCGATTAGCTAGCTTTGAGGACTGATCGTTTGTCGTTTGGTAGCTGCCATCACGGACCTGCGGTCCCTATAACTCACGGAGCGAGTCCCCTCTACCGGGCTCTTTCCAACATTCCAGAGGCAACCTTCTATGCACAGCTACACCTATTTACCTACAAGGCATTCCTGTGGATAGGGCGAAAAAGAGACCTTTGGCAAGAATGCCAATTGAGTGTACGGGGTCATCAACCTCTTCGAGTCAATGTAAGGGATGAAGGAGTCATCTTGTGTTTTTTTCGCTGGCGTTGGAAGGGGGAAATTCGGTCAGCAGCTAGGCGTTTAGGCAATTCACATCAAAATACACACTTTTTTGTCACTTACGCGATAGCCGCTGGGACTCCAGACCAAGGACCTCTATTCGCAACTGAACCAGCTCTGTCGGTAAAGGAGGGATCGTTCATGTGTCACATACTGTAAGAAATTCGCAAGTTTATACAAGGACGGAGATGACGATTTAAACTTCTCAAGGCATCGTTGATCATAAAAGGTTCTAGGATCAGTCTGGTCTAGGCATTCTGGTCCATTATACAACTACATCGCGAGCCGGCGCAAGCCCCATCAACGGGGAGTCTAGCTAAGAGCGTCGCGGAATATGGTCAACTTGTTGACAGCAGTGTCCTCGTCGTCGTCCGAGGAGTCGGAGAACAAGGGTTGCAGGGCATTTAACTTCGTATCTACGTTCGAGTTGTTCGCCTTGTCGCATCTACCGTGGGCGTGTCGCGCCTTCAATCATCGCCACAGACCAGAAGCCATGACAGCGATACTGGATCACTGAAGCCAGTGCAGCTGTATTCAAAGACATCTTGCAGGTGATGAATATGTATTTGCCTTAAGCTTGGTTGGAAGAGGAAGACAGATACTCAGTGGCCTACCCGTACAGATTGAGATATGGTTGCTATATGTAATGCGATGAAGCAGTCTATTCGATTGATCAAACGTCTTGAGATTTAGAATACGTTGCGATAAAACTACCTAAATATTCCATCTCTTATGCTAAGCCAGTATTTCCATTACCCCAAGGTGTGCTTCTCAACGCCAACTAGTCACGGTGCTCAAGCTCCTCCCTGACCTCTGCCTTCTCAACACGACGCTCAAGGTCCTGTCCAGCCGCAAACTTGGAAGTATCCATAAGAGGAACAAACAAGGGCGCCTCAGTGAAGAGATATCGCATCTCCTCAAGGGGACGGTTGGCAGTTTCGGGGAGGATAGCCCAGAAGTACAGAGCATTGGTAAAGTTGCAGACCTAGAGATCGTTAGCGGAGAACAAGTAATGAGCATGGATAAACTTACAATAAATAGGATGTACCATCTCCAACCAATACCAGTCTCGTCATCAAGAGCCACAGAGGTAGTCTGTCCAATCATAGTGTTGAAAGCAAAAGACATCATAGTAGCAAGCGACACACCCTTGGCACGAGTCTTCATATCGAAGATCTCAGCAGGAATAATCCACGACAAAGGACCACACGTAGCGCTGAAAGAAAAGTTGTAGATCCATGTGACGACAATGAAGCCCCAACCAGCAGAACCGCCACCGTTCTCAGAACCGGGAGGGAAGCTGGCGAGAAGAGCAGTCGCGATGATAAAGGTGATACAGTTGAGGATATTGCCTCCGATCAAAGGCCAGCGTCGTCCTGTTCTGTCGATGACGAGCATGCAGATGAACTGTGCCACGAGAGCGATGACGGAAGAAATCATCTGGTATCGAAGCGTTTCGTCGCCTTGAATACCGATTTTGGCGTAGATGGCGACGGAGTAGTACTGAATAGCGCTCACGCCTGTCATCTGGGCAGCAACCTGTACACTAATGGCAAGCCAAAGACGTCTGAAGCAAGATTTGTCCGTGAAGAGCTCGCTGTAGCTCTTGGCAGAAGCTTCATGTTCCATGGCCAATCTCTCCAAGATCTGGTCGTACTCAGCACGAACCCACGCATCGTTCACATCACCGTGAGCGTGGAGCTTGGCAAGTGTCTGAAGACCTTCCTCTTGACGGCCGTGGTCGATCAACCAACGTGGTGATTCGGGGAAGAAGAGGATAAGTGCAGCAAGGATCACAGCGGGGACGTTCTGGATACCCAAGGGAATGCGCCATTGGCCTGAGTTATCGTCGCCGAGGCCTGTGTAGGTACCGTAGCCGATTGCTGTAGCGACGAGAGCACCTACTCCGAGCATAAATTGCTGAAGGGCTGTTACACGACCGCGGATGTCGGGGTGGCAGAGTTCTCCTTGGTAGACAGGGACGATCATGACGAGGAAACCGACGCTGATGGTGTTAGTTGAGATACCCAACATGGAGGAGAGAGAGCTTACCCAAGACCTGCGAGACAACGACCGGCGTAGAGGTAGTTGATGTGATCAGCGGCAGTCTGAAGACTTCCACCGAGGATAAAGATGAGAGCACCGATCATGATGGTCCATTTTCGTCCGAGATGATCACCAGCGTAACCAGCGAACATGGCGCCAAAGAAGGCACCGCCTGTGAATACCGAGACTACTGCGCCTCTGCCAGATTATTAGCTATGTTCAAGTAAAGAAGGGGATGTGAGACGTACGTAGCATTGGGATCATCGCCGAATTTGCTCTTAAAGTTGCCAGAAGCGATAACCTCAGCGATAACACCAAGATCATAACCGTAAAGCAAAGAACCCAGTGAAGCAAACACTGAAACGAGGAACTGATACCATTTTGGTGGAAGAGCCATGATGAAGATGTGGATAGTGATGGAGATGAAGAGTGAATATCATCGGGCGATCAACGTTTCTTATATAGACTACATACTCGTATACTAACAGGGGCCGTTCCGAATACCCGTATCCCGCCCTCCCTTTGGTGATACTTACAAAGTTCCTTGCCTTAGTTTAGGACAGCGGATTGACGTAGTCATCGAATGTCCTGCCCATGGGGAGGAAAAACTGGAGTTCGCCTAAGGGGGGGACTTCCCCACGGAGGTGGAGAAGTCGGGAAAATATGCTTGATTGGGGTAATGATCTTTTGTATGGAGATGTACGGAGTGTCCTGTTGTTCTTTGCTGTCTGTCTGTCACTCGGAAATTAGGGGACATGTCAAAGTGCCGTATATTCCGATTGGAGCGCGCAATTGCGGTGCGGCTGAGAGAGACTGAGCCGCGTTGATGGGATGAAGGACCTGATGAACTAAATATGGCCTCGGTATTGGTTTGGTTGGTGCGCGAGGGGAATGGAGGAGAGGACTAAGACTAGAGGATTTGACTTACATGGTTTAAACTTGTGGAGAGGCCGTTGATTAGAACCCTGTATTGTTAGTCTAAAGTCAGGGACCCATTAGCCTCTACAGTGGACATCCATGTGAAAGACAAGTAATCTACAGAGTTACTCAGAGTTACATTGTCTAGAATATGTATATCTGCAGGCCATAAACTCTGTCACCTTCTACAATAGAGTCAACTCACTGCCTCTCAAAGTGTACATATCATGATGGCAATATGCAGAATACATCATGACAGACAACGACAGGGATCAATAGCCTCGGAGTTCAATTCCTCCCCCGGCCGAAAGCCTCACGCTGTTTGGTCTCGTGTTGGAGATTCCATCAAGCGCACCAATCATCATCCAAGACCCCCTCAAAGAAGCGCGCGAACCAGCAGGGATAACAAACCGACGACTGACAGGTTTTAGTGGCATCTCTATTGAGGGGAAGTTGTAAGTGCCAGATAGTGATAAACTGGGCAATAAAGATGGAGTCTTAAGAGAACATAAATTGTGAGCTTGAGGTCTTTTTCGTTTCTTTTTTTCTCTCAGTAACTTGCATTCTTGTGAGAGGATTGAGAATTCATCATGGCTACCTTTACTCGCATTGCGGACGATGAGCGTCCTACCATCTCAGTTGATCCCAGTGCTGTTCTGTCCACGATTGACGATAACATCTATGGTGGTTTCACAGAGTATGTCTCACAATGTCTCACTTTCCAGCTCCCATACTGACTTATCAGACACATGGGTCGCTGCATCTACGGCGGCATCTACGACCCCGGCAACCCCCTCTCCGATGAGAATGGTTTCCGAAAGGATGTTATCGAGGCCATGAAGGATCTCAACTGCCCTGTTGTGCGATATCCCGGTGGTAACTTTGTCGCTACATATCATTGGCAAGACGGTGTCGGTCCTCGAGAGAAGAGACCTGCTAGGTGAGTTTTACACCGAGATTCATAAGAATGAGAGCTAATGAACGATAGACCTGAACTTGCTTGGATTGGTACTGAGAGCAATGAGTTCGGTACGGATGAGTTCCTGAAGTGGTGTGAGGTTGTCGGCACCGAGCCTTACCTATGCCTCAACTTCGGAACTGGCACTCTCGACGAAGGTTTGTCTCACTGTAACTGAGTCGTGGAGACCAAATCTAACATCTACAGCCCTCGGATGGGTCGAGTACTGCAACTCCGATCGCCCCAGCTACTACGCCAACCTCCGTCGTCAAAACGGCCGCGAGAAGCCTTACAACGTACATACCCTCTTCTGTCTTCTCACCTCACTCACTGACATTGTGTATAGGTCAAGTACTGGGCTCTCGGAAACGAAATGTGGGGACCATGGCAAGTCGGCCAAATGACAAAGGAAGACTACGCAAAGAAGGCCTACCAGTGGGCAAAGGCCATTAAGCTCCTCGATCCCAGCGTCACTCTCATCCTCTGCGGTGAGACAGGCCACAGTACCTGGGACTCGTACGTTATCAAGGAGTGCATCAAGTTTGACGTGCACGGCCTTGGAGGCAGCACCACTGCTAGTCTGATCGATCAGCACAGTATTCACATTTACACTGCTAGCTCAGATCATTACAAGAACGCTACTGGTAAGTGACACTCTGGATTTTAATGAAGAGATGCTGATAGTTATAGCCCCTCGATCTGCTGAGAGAGCCATCGAAATCACAGCCGGTCTTATTGATCTCGCCCGCATCGAAAACAACGTCCCTCCCACCGTCCCTCGTCAAAAGATCTGCTTCGACGAGTGGAACGTCTGGGATCCAGAGCGCGCCCCCGGTGAAGAGGGCGCTGAGGAGAAATACAACCTCTCCGACGCCTTGGCCGTCGCCATCTGGCTCAACGTCTTCGTCCGTCAGTCCAAGCACGTCGGCATGGCCAACATCGCCCAGAGCGTAAACGTCATCTCTCCCTTAATGACCACCAAGGACGGCATCCTCAAGCAGCCTACCTGGTGGCCTCTTCTCCTATACAGCAAGTACATGCGTGGCTCCACCATTGCTGTTAATGTTCGTGGTGGTGAGTACCTCGGTGACACACATCCCAAGTGGATTCGCGGCACTATCGAGACACCTTGGTTGGACGTCAGTGCGGCGTTGGATAAGGATGGCACTGTTAACCTTGCCGTGGTGAACATCCATGAGGAGAAGGACTTTGAGACCGAGTTGAAGGGCTTGGTTGGCAAGGATGTTGAGGTGCATAGTGTTAGCGGCAAGGATGTCAAGGTTGTTAACACAGCGGAGAAGGAAGAGGTTGGTATTAAGGAGTCCAAGTGGAATGGCGAGGGCTTGTTTACGTTCCCCAAGCACTCTTTTACTCTGTTGCGGTTCAAGCAGTAGATGATTTAGAATTGAGTAAGAAAGAGATAGACATAGATGACTAGATGCAAGTCATGAATCCATTGCACCTATCACATCATCCCTTGGTTACTCAGTAGCTGTAACACAGCAATTGCACTTATCGCCATGTTCACTGTGCATTCTCTGTAGGAATAAACTTGAGATTCTCCCGTGTTTATATGTATTCATAAATCGTATAGGTAACCCTATCCCGTCAGTCCGTCAATCTGATCCTTAATCGTTCCAAACAGACCTAATCAAACTCCAGCAAGTAACTCTGTAGCAAACTCCCCAACCGCCCCCCTCAACTCATCCAAAACACCCTCCTCGTGCCAGAAATGTCCCGCGGTCTCAATTTCAACAGCTCTAAACCCGGAGTCCGTCTTCTCTCGCAATTTCGTAGCCCAAGACCTAAATCTCGAAGCAGCCGTAAACCCATCTTCGTCTCCATAGACCACCAATGTCGGATTCCGGACCAGCTTCTCCTCCGCTGCCACGTCGTGAGGATCCTTATGCTTGGCTAGCGCTGATGGAATGAGAGATAGTGTAAGTGCATGCATGATTATGCCCTGTGGTGGTGAGATCATGAGGTAAGCTGGTCGCGGTATGGTGAGATCCGTTATCCTGGGAAGAGACTCTCCTGGTTGAGGCTGTTCGGGAATTGGAGGCGGATGAGTCTGCGAGACATTTCGGGAATGTCTTCCCACTCTGGTCTTGGCAATAAAGTCATGAACACCCCGTCGAAACCTCTCATCATCCAACGAAAAGCTCCTTCTCGCGCTGGAATGACTTCGTCGGGGACTTCCACTTTCATCACCACCGACTCTGACACTGCGCTTACTCCTCCCCCTCGCTGACCCCTCCATCATAGCGGACCGAGCACTCGACAGAATCACATTCTGCTGCTCCGCCAGATGGGCAGCTCTTAAACGAACTTCCGCAGCATCCGAGCCCGCAATTGGGGAAATGAACGGTTGAAGGATCGCATCCAGAGGAGGTATTCTGCTCGTTACGAAACCGCCGTATGAGTACCCTCCCATAAGCAAGATAGGTCGTGTTCGAGGCGCTGAAGTGATAGCGGTGTCTAGACTAATTGGCATGTCCGGGTTCGTCGGTGTTACAGGTTCACTGTGTAGAACGCTTTCGTGGTGTGGTTTGAAGGGATCGAGGAAATGAACGTAGTGTAAAACAAAAGCTACAACGGTCGCATAATCGTCTCGTTCAGGTTTCGAAGTCCACGAGGTCCGTCCCGCGGATCCATGCGCTCCTCTGTATCAATTAGCGCCCGGCTTCTTCTCCAAGTCACAAAACATACCGAAAGTTAAACGTAGCGACCAAAAAGCCCTTCCGTAGCAATTGCGCCGCCGCAGCGCCTACAACAGGATCATCATAGCATCCTCCCATAGGCGCATAAGGATGAGCAACCACAGCAGCATGTTTCAGCCACTTGGGCGCTTCCGGGTTCGCAGACAGTGAAAGAGGATGGTAGATGCGACAATCTAGAGGAGTTCCATCGTTGATGCTAGGGAGGGTGAGAGTGATTGTTGGTTCTGGAAGCATTGTGTTCGTGTCATGACATGTTGAGTGAAAGTGAATTGAAGCTGAAGAGATAAGCAGGAACAGAACAGGAAATAAGAGATGGGAAAGATGACATGGGATTGTGGAGGAAATACGTCAAATCCTGGGGAAAGCTCGGAGCACGGACGCGGCATACAGCCGAGATCCGGAAGATACTATGTAGCAGTGCTACGTAATTTTGCTTGGCGAAAGACTATTTAAAAGAAGGGCGTCGTTATTGGATGAAGTCTTTGTTATGATGTATATCTTGTTGAATTTGATTGAACAGCAAAGGTCCAGTGGGCAGCTCTCCAAGGCTACGGAAGACAGACTTAAACTCAATTGACCAAGGTTCACAAACAAAAAAACATAATATTATACTCATATCTATACATCTATATCAACCATGACATTCCTCATTGAGCCTTCTTCTCTCCAGCATCCTTGGCTCTCTGTCTCCTCCTCTTAATCCACCCTCTAAGCTCGTTAATAAGTCCCATCACCAGCGGCACACCCACTGGTCCAAGAAGCGGCAAGTAAACCGCAATCTTATGCTCATCAGGGAAATACAACTGTCCAACCATACTCTTCTCAAAGAAGGCCCTCTCTGCTTCCTCCTCGGCGATTCTAGCGTGAAGAAGTCCTGAAGGGGCGCCGAGGCTAGCGCATGCTTGTTGAAGGTGCTCCATGCTGGAAGAGACACCGTCAGCAACGCTGCGAGGAATCGAAATGGAAGGCAGGGCAAGGGATAGTCTTGCTAGTGAGCCCAATGTTGATGAAGCGCGGAGAAGCAGATCTGCTGAGCGGATACGGGATAGTGTAGATAGTCTCAGAGGCAGGGATCCCGATTGAGGAGTACCCAAAAGCGATAGCAAATGTCCAGTGAAGGTCAGCATCGGTTGCTTCAACGTCTCGCTAGACACATGTGTCGTTGTCTCGGGAAGACTAAGAAGATACACACTGCCCCATTGGGGAAACATCCACGACTGAGCTGTCTCAGCCTCCGTATCAAGACCAATCTTTTGGTCGCCAATGTAGATGACAAAGTTGACGGTAGGGGCTCCAGCAATTGAAGGTGACAAAGGCCACTCAGCAGCATTGATGAACGATGCGAGATCCTCCTTGCTCAGTACCTGGGATTGAGCACCAGGTGTCGCATAGAGCTGCACCTGGCTATCAATTGTAAAATTGTGGATAGGGCCCAGCACATCGAGCATGGGCTTCATGTATTCCTCGATCGCATTTTCGATATCCCAAGTACTAGGTGTAGCGCCAGCGGTAAATAGCGAGAAGGTGAGATGGTAGGTTGGCGAGTATCGCAGTGATCGAGTGGTTCGCTTGGACAGCATATCGGTAATTTCGGGGGTAAGGCCTTGAGGCTTCGCATCGGGGGCGGAAGACGTCGAAAGGAGGTAGGAAATGATGGATTGTTCTTCTCGGAAGGTCGATTGGAGCTCGTTGGCGATGTAGGTAGCGAGGGCTGAAGAAGACGATGAAGCAGATGGTACTGCATTGGAGGGATATGCGATGTTGAGGATAGCGGAATCGGGGTCGAGGGAGGCAGAGTTGCTCTCGCCAGGCGCAAGCTGAATCGTTAAAGCAACGTGCGATTCGTCGTCGGTAGCAGGCGAAGGGGAAGCGCCGCCCTTGGGGGCGAGTTGAAGACGGAGGTGGTGACCAGAGAAGTCATTATGATCATCGAGAGCATGCTGCGTCAATCGCACGAGATTCTGCGCTTCGTTATCCTGCAGCGCATCGGCCTTGACAGAGATCTGTAAAGGGAACACAGGACGACAAGCCTAACGACATTAGCACTGGCATAACCCACCCAATTTCTCGACCTCACCTTTCCCTCAGCCCACTGCATCATGCCATCGAGCGGCAGATTCGCGCGATAAATAGTTGTCGTCTTCCACCATATCGGCACACCAAGACAGAGGACAAGAAGCCAAAAGGAGATGACGATGCGGGTTCTCCTTGAAGCGTCGGAGGGTTTCTCGGGTGGTGGCTCAAGGGTTTGAGGCGCCGCAGAAGGGTCTTTGACGTCGCTGGGCGCCATCTTGTCGTCGGACATATTGTTTCGGCGGGGGAGTTTGAACGATTGCTCTTATCAAAGCTCCCTGTCGCTTCGATGGTCTTGGTGGAGGGATGGAGCTTAGACTAGCTTAGACACGACATCACGATATCACGTGAGGGCGGGGAGTGTAAGCGCCGATACCGATGCATGTTAAACTGAGCTTTCGATGATCAAGCTAGATTGTATAGTAGTCTCTTATCGCTGATAAATATCCTAAACAAGGATTGAAACACAATTGATGTAGCTGTCGTATATTGGTGTCAGCAGAAAGACTGCCGAGTTCATTGACGCAGTGATAAAGTCTATATTCGCATGCTCTACTGCAATTCGTGGCGTGAAAAAAATATTGATTGAATTCTAACAACAAGAAACGGTACAGAAACCTAGAGCTGTTGTTACCATTCAATGCCTACCTACCTCAGAATACATCAATTGCCAGTCACCAACTATGCTCTGCCCTGGAAAAGCGCCAGTGAGAGGAAGATTCATTATCTCGTCATGTTTACTGCCATGGAGTCCTTTGATGGACAACATAACCTGCACTAATCTCACACGATGATACTCTACCAAGGTTTACTCCAAAATTCGAGAATCACCTCCTCATCCGATCTAGTTCAGCCCTGTAGAAAGGATGACGGCATCTCAGATCCAATTCAGATCGTCAGGAACCATCAGCACTTTTGTCATCACCTTCTACCCTGGAACTGCCAGCATGAGCAGGGTAGTTAATTGTTTCGCTCCCCCATTTCTTGGCGTTCACAAGCCGAGGGAGCATCTGACAGTCGCCGATCAAGACTTCTAAGCCATGAAAGCCAAACAATTTGCTTACGCGTATGTCTTTGTTGTTATCTCTTGGCGTTGAATATAAGCATCATTGCATCACAAGAGTGTCCTTTTTCTAATTCGCAACCAAGAAATTTGAGTCTAATTGCTCGCATAAATCCGCTCGGTACTTCCCAATAGTGGGGAGCTCTGGGCTGTCGTCACTTATCGCTATCAGCTCATATAGACCCACGTCACTGGCGAGACCAGCCCATCTCTCCCTTCCCTTCCCTTCTTTTCTTCCTCTCCAACCTCAACAATGCCTAGTAAGTCACTCTATACCTACCAGAACTTTATTGCTTGCTAACTCTTCCAGTCCCTCTAGTGATAAGTGTTCCCGTAATCACGGCGGTCCTAGCCTGGCTGGGCACCAAAGCCCACACATGGTACGACCTCTTCCTCCTCCGCTGCGTCACCTTCGGCGCATCACGCATGTACTACCGCGAATGGACCGACCGTCTAAATCTTTACTACCTCCTCGAAAATATTGCTACGAAGCCGTCTACAGCTGATCGCGCGCTGCTTATCTTTGAAGGCAAGCGTCTTTCCTACAAAGATGTCTACGAACAAGTCCTCAAGTACGGACAATGGCTGAAGAAAGAAGCTGGTGTGGAAAAGGGAGATATTGTAGCGCTGGACTTTCAGAACTCGGACACGTACATTTTTCTCTGGTTGGGTCTTTGGAGTATTGGTGCGAAGCCGGCGTTTATCAACTACAACCTGTCCGGTGCTTCGTTGGCGCATTGTATAAAGGCTGCTACGACCAAGTTGTGTATCGTGGATCCGAACGTTGAGGGAAATGTCAGTCAGAGCGTGAAAGATGAGCTAAAGGACGTTCGCTTCCTTGTTCATACACCAGAGGTTGAGGCGCAAGTTGCTTCTATGGAGGCTGTCCGGGTACCAGACTCTGAGCGATCCGAGAAGAGTCTTTCTGCTATGGCTATTCTAATCTACACCTCCGGAACGACCGGTATGCCCAAGGCAGCTATTGTATCATGGGGAAAATTGATCGTAGCTGGTTCAATGGCCGAACAAATGCTCGACCGGTCAAAAGGCGACATCATGTACTCTGTAAGTGTGCACCTCTCCAAACCTCATACACTACTGACCAATTAGTCAATGCCTCTTTACCACTCCTCCGCGACAATCTTCTCTTTCAGCGCAACACTTCTTTCAGGAAGCACCCAAGCCCTCGGTCGCAAATTCTCCACCAGAAACTTCTGGAACGAAGTCCGCGCCTCAGGCGCAACATCAATCCTCTACGTCGGCGAGACTCTTCGCTATCTACTCTCTGCGCCACCGCAATATGACCCTGAAACAGGCGAATGCCTCGACAAGAAGCACAATGTCAAAGTTGCTTTCGGCAACGGTCTACGGCCCGACATCTGGAATGAATTCAAGGAACGATTCGGCATTGAAGGAATTTGCGAGTTCTACGCTGCTACAGAAGGAACCTTTGCGACGTTCAATCTCAGCAAGAATGACTTTGCCGCTGGCGCTATTGGCCGCAACGGCTGGATCTACAGTCTGATTTTGAGTCAATCCGTCGCTCTCGTGGAAGTAGACTGGGACACCGATCTGCCCAAGCGCAATCCCAAAACAGGAAGATGCTACAAAGCACGCAGTGGCGAACCAGGCGAGATGCTCTTCCGTCTACCCTCCAACAACCCCTACGGTCGTTTCCAAGGCTACTACGGTAACCGCGCCGCGACAGAAGCAAAGGTCCTCCGCGATGTCTTCAGCAAAGGCGACATGTGGTTCCGAACAGGCGACGTCATGCGCTGGGATAGCCAAGGCCGTGTTTATTTCCACGATCGTATCGGCGACACATTTCGCTGGAAGGGTGAGAATGTATCTACCGCTGAAGTAAGCGAGGCAATGTGTAAGCACGAAAGCGTCAAAGAGGCGAACGTCTACGGTGTAAGTCTACCGCACCACGATGGACGAGCAGGTTGTGCGTCAGTGCATCTTGCGTCTGATCCTACACCCGAGACAATGCAGGACATCGCGGCCCACGTGCGCTACGAATTGCCCAAATATGCTAGACCTTTGTTCCTCCGAATCGCCACTGAGCTTGGCGGAGGACAAATCACGGGCACGATGAAGCAGCAGAAGCACGCTCTACGAGAAGCCGGTGTTGATCCTGCCAAGACGGAGCTTGGTGAGGTATATTGGCTCAAGGACGAGGGCTATGTCCCATTTACGGAGAAAGACTGGAATGAGATGAACGGCGGCAAGGTAAAGTTGTAGAACACCTATAGTGATATGTATATAATAGACAGGATACCCATGAACATAATATATTGGCATAGTTTAAGCTTGTTTCAACGTACACTTAATTCATGCCAGTCACCATACTATGCTGTAGTTTGTTGAAGAATGACTATTGACGAATGAATTCATATAGACGTGATGATATGATATGCTATGTAAATGATGTGATATGTCCATCATTGCTTCATGTACGCTCCAACTAAATCCTTCTCTTCTACATAGTCCGTGACTGATTTCATTACACGTCACAATATTTTAGTAAAAGTCCATCCACAAATGCTCTCCTCCAATGAATGACCTCAAGGTGGTCGTGTTTGATCAACTCATGATCCTGCTATACCCAAACCAACACGTTGTTGGCCTTGGCCGCCCTGATAGCTTTGACTCGTGCCATTTCCTCCAGGCGCTGTACCAGTTCGTTCCCTCATCCTTCGGCCCTCCATGAGCCCGCGCAGTCCTCGCTTCTGTAGTCCAATCACGCTGCTGAGCTCGCCGTTCCATACATAGTTATCACGCTCACTGCCTCCAATCTCGGATGAGCTCCACTCCGATCCGCTCTGGCTCGTTGTCGCAGATAATTCGTCACTGGAAGGTCGGTTGAAATGTTGTACATTTGTGTTGAGTGATAGACCCTCAGTTCGAGTCGCCAGATCCGACGAGTAGCCGTCGCCACCAGTTTGACCCAAGGAAAAGTCGGATGTGGCTGTAGGGGAGCCAACAGGGTCCAGGGTTCCAACAAAGAAATTGGGGTTGAGAGATCCGTCAATGCCTCGGCCACCACCGGCTGCCATAGCTGTCGCATTGAACACAGCGGCAGCATTTCGGCTATCAAGTAACGAGTGGAGTCGCTCAACTACAGCTTCTAGTAGTCCATCAATGCGGTAAGGTCGAGCAATTTGCAAAAGCGAGCAGAGAATCTGAGGTGTGCAAAGAGGCGACGTTGGTGGGGGCAAAGAGCTTGTGTAAAGGAAGTGGAGCAATGCCTGGATGGTAAGGTAAGTGTGAGGAAGGTAAAGGCATCGTGGTCGTGAGTTTGGTGGTAGTGAGTGAGGCGTAGGTGCTGCATTGATATTCGATGGGTTTGCTTCGTGACCCATCGCGCCCGTTGAAATACTTGAAGCTGCAGTGCTTGGTGGAATGCCAGAAGAGCTCAAGGATGAACCCATAGTGCTCATCATCGAGGAACTGTCTGCGCCTCTCGTGTTGGGTGTGATGGTTATGGCCGATGCGCGCAAGGGGTTGCTGGAAAGACCTGACCGAAGAGTTACGGCATCACTCCCGTCTTGTGTCGCTGTTCCCTCGCGGAGCAGTTGCACGAAGTAAGGACCCCATCGTCGTCCAACGATTCTTGAATTGACAGGGATCCGCTCGCCTCCAATACAAAGAATATCCATATCTGCAAGTTCCCGTATAGCGAACGCTTTCTCTCCGAGCTCCTCGCTCGCCCTTGAGTGATAGCGACCACCCGCTGTACACCCAGCTTTGCGCGCCAAGCTCAAGCCAGGCCCAGCATAAGGGCTGCTGGCTGAGATGAAACCGGAAAGGGGACTTGTCTTCCGGGGGTTATCGTAGAAGCCAAATGCTTCGAGTTCAACCATGCATACATTAGAAAAGTTGATACGTCGATGATTATAGTCATCGACGAGACTTCTTTTCCGGTTGCCCAGGATCACAAAAGTGTTTCGGCGGTTCCACAAAACTCCACGATTCCAGCTGCCCTGGCTGAATACGCTTCCTCCAGCATCGATACGACTCCACGTCAATGTTCGCAAGTCGAGAGCCCAAAGCGCGTACTCTTGTCGAGATGAAGTGAGATAAGTTCCGCTAACAACAAAATGCGTATCGATAACTCCACCGTTCGGGAATCTAAGTCCGGGTGGTGAGTAGTTGCCAGACATGGGTCTCTCTGTGAGAGTACCATCGGGTGACCGAATTTGTAGCTCAAGCTTAACGTCCAGGAAATTGTAATTGCAGTAAATCAGCATCGATGCGCCTGGTTCGCGCGCTTCTTGGCTGATACCACCATCTTGGCGCATTCCGTTTGACTGCTGTTGTCGGCCGAGTTTGGAAGCCACTGAAGGAGGCAGCGGGGCAGTGACGCTCCTATACGCACCCCAGCTCTTGTTCAGAGGCTGTGTCGACGTCCATTTGAGACTTCGCAAGTTGAAAACGCTGATTTGTTCAATGTAATTGTTTCTGCCGTCTTGTCCACCAACAATCACCATTTCGGCACCTCCAGACCCGTCAATATTAATGCCGATTCGTCCCTCATTGTTGCCGGTTGAAGGATTATGTTGTAAAGCTGAAAGGGGTGCGCGATGCGAAGAGAATGAGGCGGCAGAGGGTAGAATACAGGCACAGTGGGCGTATCGGCCCTGTGGGGGGTCCTGCGTCGGGATAAAAGTCCAGGCCTTGGTGTTAACGTCGTAAATGTAAATGTCGGACATGACAGTAATTTCAGGCTGCTGCGCATCGGCACCGGGAGGTTGATTTGGGGCAGGTGACATGCCTCCGTAGCAAACCATCTTAGTATCACCCAGTGCACACATGGAATGGAAGTATCTCGGAGGGGGAATGTCGCCTGTCGTTTCCAATTTCGTCCAGTGTCGTCGAATAAGGTCCAGCTCGTACATGTCAGATGTCAGAGGAGCAGGACGACTCCTAGACAGAATCCTTCCTCCAAAAACATAGAGCTTATCTCCCAAGATGGTGGTTGTGGCTCCAACAAGCGCATGGGGTTCGCGCCCGGTCGTTCGGTGAACATTGCACATGAGGCCAGATAAATGCGTGGAAGGTCCGCTGCTGGAAGGTCCACCGACGGGTTGGGCTGGGCGTTGCGCGACATTTGGTGATGGCCCAGCTGAAGTTGAGGTACTCCGAGGCTTTAGGTCGTTGTTCGGATCCTGAGAGTCATATCTAGCACTTGAGACGCTGCTCATGCTATTATTGGTTTCATGACCACCGTACGGGTGCTGCGATTGCGCAGCAGAGGCAGATTCCATAGTGCTCGGTCGGCTATCGAGGTAGCTATATCCTTCTGGCTTCGGTGGTGGTGTTGGTAAAGGTGATGTTGAGGGAGATGGGTCGGGGAAACACAAATCTGTGATCTCCCCTTCTGGCACACTAGGTAGATTGGGGGAATTCGAGTCGTGCGGGGATATCGAATCTCGGCAAGGAGGCGACTTCGGTAGAGGTTTCGCTAGGCTGTATTGGAGCGTCAAGTTTCTAACATGCTGAGGATTTTGCGTCTCGATTGGTGGTGGAACACTTGAAGTAGAGGAATGCGCAGAGTGCAGACTATTCGACGAGCTCTTTAAATTCAGTCGCGAGGGGCTTCGTGAGAGCTTGACAGACGGTAGTTTTCGGATACCTCGATAGACGCCAGCGAGGATATCGGGGGTATATCGACCGGTTGGTTTGTCGTCGACGGTGATTTCAGAAAAGCGAGAGGTGTTTTCGATGTTGCCTACCGAACCCTTACGGGAAGTTAGTTCTGGAGAGTCTTCCATTGTGCTCGACTTGAAGCTGCGAGTGGCGCAGCATGAGACGAAAGGTGTCTGGGCAAAGTAACAAAGGACATGTAATGTGATAGATGGCGGGGAAGAGGAAAGGAGCTTGCACAAGTGGCTAACCAAATAGGAAGCAAAAGCAACTTGATAACCAGCGAGACGGGAGAGCCAAGCTGGATATGCCCGAGAGGTTGCGCTGGAGATCGTGAGTGCGATCCGGTGAGGACAGGGGCGTCACCGCCAAAGATGGGTCAAGGACAGGGCAGCGAGGACAGGGTCAGGTAGGGTTAATTAGCGAGGGGGGAGACGAACAAAGGGCTCCAAGGCTGATGGAAAACGTGGAAGAGCTGAAGCTGGAGTCGTCAACCAGCAGGCGGAAGAACGGAAGAGTCGACGGTCGCGGGGGAAGAGGCTCCGTCTGGAGACAGGACCGAGATGGGTGACCCGAAGGAGGATAAGAACGACAGGGACGGGGCGGGACGGAGAAAGAGAACAAGGGGGGTTTCGAGAAAAAGGGCCACGCGGTGGAGAGAACAAAAACAAGACAGGGCCTGGGACAGTGACGAGATGAATTGGGCGGGACAGCGTATGCAGCACGTACTGTATGTGGTGTTTTACTGCAAGGGAATGAGCAGCCAAGATTGATCGTCGTGGAGGAGGATAACGAACGATGCAAGGTCTAAGGAGGTTGGGAGGAGAAATGTAGGCAGGACACAGTAGCTTCGTCCAATGTCAGCGCTGTGTCCCTTTTTTCCCGCTGTGCTAGTCTAGTGAAGTGACTAAACCGACATATGCCAGGAACGGAAGAGTATAGCACAGCACAATCACAGCAATCACAATGCACAGCGGCAACCAAGCGAAGGCGCACGACTGTGGACGTGGACTTGAAGGGATTAGGGATGGATTGGATCCAATTCGATTGGATTGAGCCAATACGATGGCATATCTTGGTGAAGAAGTGACAGGGTTAGACTGACTTGTCCTCTGGCAGCTGTGCGCACGGGCCAGGACGGGACACCAAAAATTAGAGAGCAATGCACCTATTTGTTTTCTCTAGATATCTCACTTAGTATCTAATGATCGCACTGGGTGTACTGTATAGAACGTTCTTATCAATTGTCTGAGTTGTCTGATTATCCAATTATATTTTCTTATCTATTGACAACTAGCGATCAAAGCAAAGACAAACATTCCCTTCAACGGTAGACCAACCTGATGGATCCCTGATCCCCTAAACTACCAAAGTCTATTAGCGCTCCTGACACTTCAGTCTACCCTGGATTGGACGGCCTGGTTTCGGATAGAGTAAAGCCCTGCAGGGGCAACCCTCGATCCAATCTATCCAATGATACCACACCACAAAGCTTCTGGAAAGAACCCTGAAGGGGCCGGGTGGGATCGACTAAGTTCGACTTATGACGACGAAGGGGCCGTGTTTCAGGAACCCATGGATGAGAAAAAAATCCGGTAGTTAAAGGAGAATACAGGATCCATATCAAGAGTAACCATCAAAGACAACGCGTGATATATACGTATTGACACTTATCGTATCTAAGAACTTCCGCGGACTCTAGGCGATGGTGACTTTGGACGGAGAGATATTCAACCGCGGCACATTCTGATCAGATGCTGACTACTAAGCGCTAATTTAAGCCTCAGGAGAAACAACCTAGGATGAACCCTCTCTCCGGTGCCTCGTACATGCAGGTCCCCTCACAGAAAAATAAAAAGGATCAAACGAAAACATTCACCGAAACAAAAAAGCCAGATTATTCATTATGCCAAGATATTAAATCGTGGTATTATTATTAACATCCTTGCTATATGTAATGCAAAGTCAGGACGATACCTGAATCCACTCGCTATAATTCCCATGGCGGCCGACCAATCCAATTACCGTCGGGGTTCCTCCTGACAGCGCGCCCGCCCTTAGCCCGCCCCCTAAGAGAAAAACCGGTAGCGCCTAGAATTTCGGGTAGAAGGACGTTGATGTTGGGCGTGTTCTTTTTTCCTAGTACGTCCGACAAGGGTCACCCAGAGAACTGGGTTCGCTCAATCTCGGGGGCGTACAACGGCCAATCTCTTTCCAGCGACTAGTGTCACTTTATTTTACGTCATGAGCCAAAATGGACGTAAAGATGATGACCAAGAGGTTTATCAAGATCTTACTGAGGATGATCGGACGGATACCCAAGGCACCGAGTCCGAGGAGATAGTCATGCCTGCAGTGGATGGTTAATACAGCCCATACCATCTTACCTGTCGCACGCTTTGAATCACTGTCCCTGTATATCTGACGCCAAGATACTTAACCTGGAGAGATATTTGATACTCTGAATTTATATATAGAGCAATTTTATATAGCAAAGACAAGTACGAAATGCGAATTTGATTCGTTCTCAAAGAGATTGTAATTCATGGCATGAACCATATCACAAGGACTTGGAGCTGTAGAACAACAAAATCAGGTTGTTTAAAACACTTCCCGGCTTGGCTGAGATCACAGATATGAGACATGTTATAGATGTCAAGACTTTTGGACTGTGGTCCAGACCGTAAAATTCGAAACAACTGGCTACTGGTTACAGGATGATCTTCAGTATATGTCCTCCACTATACTTTCCTATCATGGCAGTGTTCGTCCCTACTTCGTAAAGTGATACGACTGAGGTTATAGACATGGTATTTGTTTATCTTGGTGTTTGAGCTTTACGAAACATCCTGCAATATTACAGTATGTTATGGGGTAAAGTAAGAGTATTTATGAACTACCTATGCTAATGACCTCAGACAAATGACAGTGTTAATTCTGCATGGATGGTGTGACCGGTACTTATTCTCTTATTGAGAAACCAACTAGAGAACTATTGAATGCCTTTTGCGTATACTGAAGAAAATGTCATGGGATTGTTTCTCGATGCTATTTTTGGACGTTGGTCAATGTGTTACTTCCACCTGCCACCGTTAAAGTTTAAATGTACCCTGGAGCCGGGTAGGTGTTTACCTGAGTTTGCGGATATCTTGGCCAAAACTTACGGCCCGAACCTCAATTGCATGTGATATAAGCCAGCTCAACGGCGGCAGGCAAACAAAGGGTCCAACCAGGGAATGATAACGCTAGGGTCCAGTCTGAAGGGTTGGTGAGCTTTGTGAAAGGGGGGAGCTTTAAGGCTGCTTTTGGGTCCCAAAGAGGAGCTATGACCACCAGAGACGACTCCAAAAGTCGAACCTGGATAAACATCACAGCATTCATAAAGTAATTACCAATAATGATGTTGAAGAGACTGCGACGAATCGTTTACTACATGTTCTGTCAGAAAAGGCAAGATATGTATGCGGCACGGGCGATCAAATGCAGACCCTCAAGGTGCAGCTATCTAACATGATTGTCCCACCTTCCAATTACGTATTGTCAGACATCAACTTCAACCCCGCATCCACGACAGCCTACCAAATAAATCACCATCAGAAGAAGGCAAAAGAAAATGCCAGTGTCAAAGCAAATCGTAGACGATGTCCTAAAGGCAATCCCCTCCCGCATCCGCGGTCCAGGCGGTGCCATCGCCGTCCTCTCAGAAGGCGCCCTCATCGACCATCGCGTCTGGGGTTACGCCGACTTCAACCGTCGCATCCCCATGACTCCTGAGACGCAAATACCCATCTGCTCCATATCGAAGCAGATGCTCTGCGCGCTGGTCGTGGATCTGGAGCGCAATCCGACAGAAAAGCTAAAGGCGGGGGGTGATGTGAGGGAGCAGTTCCAGACCAAGCTGGAGGAGATTCTACCCGAGTTGGCTAAGACGGGGAAGTTGAGGCTTGATGATCTTTGCAACAACCGATCTGGTATTCGTGATTATTGGGCTATCACATTGCTTTGGGGTGCTAAGCCGGAGGATCCTTATTCTTTGGCTGAGCATAATGGTCCGATGCTGGAGAGTCTTAAGTCCTTTCACTTTGAGCCGGGTACCGAGTATTCTTACTCCAACACGAACTACAATATCGTAGCGCGGGTTCTCGAGGCTACGACCGGAGAGTCGCTCTCATCGCTGCTGAATGAGAGGATCTTTGCGCCTGCGGGGATGAAGACTGCAGCGCTATGGCCAGACTCGGCCAAGCTGCCTGCGCCGATTGTTGGGTATGAGGGAGATGAGCAGCGGGGGTATATTCCCGCCGACAACAGAATCGAATGGGCCGGAGACGCTGGTATTATTGCTTCTCTGACGGATATGATTGCTTATGAGTCCTTTTTGGATCGGGCCCTGTTTGATCCTGAGAGCTGGTATCGCAAGATCTTCCAGCCTTCCACGTTCAGCGACGGTGTACCTTCAACTTATGCGCAAGGTCTGGCGCATACCGATATTGGAAGCTTAGGAGCTATCGGACATGGAGGTGCTCTGCGTGGCTACAGGCTGTATCGGGCTCACGTACCAGAGGAACGATTGTCTGTTGTGGTCATGTTCAATCACGAGGCCGATGCTGCGACGCTATCAGAGTTCATTATGAAGAGCATCCTGGGTCTTCAAAAGCCACCTGCACCAGCTCTGGTTGAAGCATCGCCTTCTTGGGCTGGTATCTATCTCGACGAGGGTACTCAATTGGCCATCACCGTGACTCTCGGTCAAAAGGGCCATGTCCAGGTCGTATACGCCAACTACGTCGAACCAGTCAAACTGACCGATCCCGAACGCGGCGAGTCTAAGGGTATGGCGGCCGTAATTGACGGCGATACACTCCGCATCCAGCGTCTAAAGGAGAACAGAGCCATCGTTGCTAGACGTCTCAAGGTCGACACCATTGCTATCGATAGCTCTGCATTCGAAGGCGACTTTTATTCTCCAGAGATCAACTCAACTTTCCACTGCGTCAACCAGGGCGGTCTCGTGTTTGGCACTTTTGATGGATTCTTGGGTGAGAGTCCGGCTCAATTTATGAGATATCTGGGTGATGATGTGTGGGCGCTTGCGAACCCGAGAGGTATGGATGCGAAGCCGCCTGGTGACTGGACACTTGTGTTCCGAAGGGATGAGAAGGGTGCTGTTGTTGGTGTGACGATTGGATGCTGGCTTGCGAGAAAGATTGAGTATGTGAGGAAGTAATAGTATGAAGGGAACCACTCGGACGTGCGAGAATTCACATCCCGAGACAATGGTCGGCGTTTTTGAGCGTTCAGCGGCTTGAGAACTCAGCCAAAGACCAACGGTCAACGCCCATCCCACATGCTGCGGAAACTTAATGGGCCCTCCCATTAACAGTGGCAAATGGAGTCCGGATGTTGTACATTGTAATTAGTCTATTCTATTCATGATATGTATACCCGACTATCGTCCACCCCAGCCCACCAGCTCATCATGGCACTCATCCCATCCATCAAAGTAAGGCGTCCTCTTCTCATCTCCCGCACCACCCACACGCGCAAGATACTCAAGCACCATGTTTCCCCAAAGCCAACTCGCAGGCCCCTTTCCAGGATGCGTCTTATCCTTGTACAGCATAGAAAGGGAAGTAATCATACGTCCCCATTCGAAAACCTCGTGGCCCGCCTTTGCCGCAATCGCACGGGATAATCTCTCGAGATCGTAGATGGATGCATCGGTGGCGTCGCTCATACGGTGGACTGTCATACTGCGGAACATGGTCGGCGAGCCGGGAAATTCTCGCTGGATGCGCTCGACAAAATCACGGGTGCGGGCGGCTGCGAAACGGATTTCTTGCCAGACTAGCTGGCGCACGCGGGTTCCCATGGGATACACATCCATTTCATGGTTCGCTTCACCAGCTTCCCAGAAGGCGCGCTGGTCCCAGAGTCCGTTCTGCCAGAGAATAAGGTCGGGTCTGTTGTTTGGTCCGCGGACCTGGTCGTACATGGGCGTCCAGTATTTATCCCAACGCTCTTCAAAGGCGATCTCTTCCATGTCATCCATCCACCACCACTCAGGTCGGTACGTCATGGAGCCAGCATGGTGCCAGTGGATAAAGGTCAGGTTGAACTCGGGGATGCTGCAGCTGGCGATTGTGTGGGGCTTTGGCTGTTGCATAGGACGCTTGAACTCGCTGCAAAAGAACTGCATCATGAATCGATCGACGGAGTCACTGAACAGAATAATGCGACGACCCCAGAGCCAGCCGAAGTCACCATCATCCTTCATAGACGCGAAGGCGTCAACCTTTGTCTTGCCATCGGCATTAATAGCCTTCTTTCGACGAGCGCTTTCAGCGATAGCTTCAGGGAGCCATTGTCGCGGTGTAGAAGAGTGCTTGGCGTAGTCAGACTCCGGTTCCGTCGCGTTGAAGATGACTTCGCCGGCTGGGGGATAGACAGCATAATCGGGAGCGGCAGCATCGAGAAGGTCGTCAGAGAAAGGAATCCATTGTGTCTTTTTGTATTGGTCGGTGCCGTTTATATCAGCCGGGATATAAAGGTAACCAGGTTGACGATAAGGATCTTGACAGTTATGTACTGTAGAAGTGGTGTTTTGTCTGTGGTGAATTAAAGATTATTAGCGTGAGCCAAGATGATGCCAAGTTTATAGACAGCGGGGCGAAATGCAGCCACCAAAGGCTAATTGAACAAGGGAAGGAAAAGAAGAGAGACATACGATGGAGATGTTGAGTTTGTGTTTGTATCCGTGTTAGTGTTTAGATACTCTTCTGCTTTGCTGTGTACATAAGTCCAAGGGACTTCCAGTGATTCTTGGAAGAAAGCAAAGACGACGAGAAAAAGGGAGACGCTGGCGGCGACGATGACACAGGTTAATACTGAGGGGCGCGACATGGTGAACATCATCCTCAAGACGAATGTTGCAGTAAGAAAAGAATGGATGGCCCCTTGCAGGTTAAAACAGAAACAAAAGACAAGAAAAGAAAAAGTTTGGAACAAGAAGGAAATCGTAATGTAGGTAATGTAATGTCTGGGGTGTTTAAAGTCCCCAGCCCGATTCAGATAACGAAGATCCATGCCTCAGTTACAACCTTTCTCCACTGCAGTCTGCCCCTTAATACACAGCGCATCATGATTTGATGTCGACCGTCGATTGGAAACAGGGAAAGCATGCTCCGACGCGTGGCATCCGCACTTTCTTTTTGCGGTAGGATGATTTAGCTTCTAACGACCCGCGAGTTTCAGATTTCGGCACAGTATTTTCAGCCCTGGCTGATTTGAGCTGAGGCGATCGTAATGAATGTCACTGAGCTCAGTTACACCATCGCCTTGCTGTTCCGTCTTCATCTTTTCACAAAGAATGAGGAAGGCGCTGGAACGTGGGCAGACAGGCAGGCAGGGCTGAGTCCAGTTGAGTTCTAATTTTAAGCTTACTCCTTCCGCGCCCCAATCCTGCATAGGGAGAAACCAAAAACCCAAAAATAAGCCTCGTATGTCTCACAACGCCACATCTCCGTTTGCACATGGAGCTGGAATGACATAGTGCATTTCAAAAGCTGACATAGTGTAAAAAGGCAAAAAATAAACAATCGACCACGCCAGGAGTCGAACCTGGAATCTCTAGAGAATTTGATTTTGATGAACCGAAATCTAGCGCCTTAGCCATTAGGCCACGCGGCCGGATCTTGTTGTTGAAGACTAGGGTTGTGTGACAGACTAAGTCGAGCAACATCAGAGGTGGGTCTGACGGAAGAGTGCAGCCCCATTACCCCACTCTTAGACATGGCTTAGGATACCAAAATAAAGCTTGTCTAAGTGCTGGACTAAACTTGGCTCAGGTGATCAGACTATTTCGTCGCTTGTGCTTTGGGCACGTAGCGGTTGAGGGAAATGCTGCGCAACAAAGAGCTTTCTTTCTTGTGTTTTCGTTTGTTGAGATATGCGATGAGACTATCAAGTTGCAACTCTGGACATGCTGTATGAGTTATGTGGTGCCGATCCGCCTGTGGACGATGCTGAAGGAGACTTCCTCCTGTTCAATTGCCATGATGATCCAACAGATGGTACACATGCATCGAAAACCATAACACAACATCTTTTGCAACAGAATAGGTTGATGCCCGCTTACTCAAGTACTGATGATGTGACAAATACCTCCATGGAAATCGATTGATTTCTCATCTGAACTACCAGACTGGGACTCCAAACATTTAACTACTTGTTTTCATTTCGCATCAAGATACCCTAGAGTTCAGTACATGTGCCGGTCGGCTCGAGCGGAATATTTGTGCTTGAATAGCGCAAACTCTCTAAAAACATAGCAGATACAAGACATGCCATGAGACCACAGTGAACTATCATGGTGTCTTCGAGACAGGTGGTTAATCCCCGACTTCCGAGCTTACAAATTTCCCCGGGCCATCGCATCACCGAATTGCGTCAGGAACAGGTCGATGGCAGCATTGCCGCGCCAGATGGCACCATGCGTCTGAAGCAACCAATCAAGACGCGTTTGCAGCACGCAATACTGAGCCTTGCCCCTCTGGGTTCAAGTGAGGGGCGGGCGATGATACGGATGGTGGGGGAGATTCTTGTTCCATCTTAGTGAGGGGAGACGTCTTTATTATTTTGGCGGGGTTGTCATGATGAACCTGGGGAAATGTATGAGCTGAGATTCTGTGATAGAGAAGAATAAAGAGAATAAAGAGCTTTCAAGTATTCAATAATTGTATGCATAATACGTAAAACTGGACAGTATCATGATTGCATCTTTACAAACATCTTCAAGTCATGGAGGGGCACGGCTGCAACGCCAACGCCAATACCGGAGACCATAAGCTTGGCTCTCCCAATCACCAATATCACAGGCCTCGTGGCGTCTTCAATCAGCACGGCCAGATAGCCCAGATCGTCATTCCCTAGCTCCTCCCTATCAAAAAGGTGCCACTATTTTCTCCAACAAGGTGTCCTCTGTAAGCCAGACTAAGTAAACAATTGAGGCACTTCAGTTGCTAGGCCACCTCTTTCCTTCCTTCAGGTTCCTTCCTGTCTTGTCTCACATCTATATAATCCCTCTCCCTTCCATTCCCCTCCCCCGCCCTTCTCTTCTTCTTCCTCTTCATACCAAAATCTACATCTCTCATACAACACAAAATGTCTGCTCCTGCTCCTCTTCGTCTGGGCTCTACCGCCCCCAACTTCCAGGCCGAGACCACCAAGGGAAACATTGACTTCCACGAGTTCATCGGCGACAACTGGGTCATCCTCTTCTCTCACCCTGAGGACTACACCCCCGTCTGCACCACTGAGCTCGGTGCTTTCGCCAAGCTCCAGCCTGAGTTCACCAAGCGTGGTGTCAAGCTGATCGGTCTCTCTGCCAACACCATTGAGTCCCACGAGGGATGGATCAAGGATATTGGTGAGGTTACTGGCGGAAACGTCGAGTTCCCCATCATTGGCGACAAGCAGCGCCAGGTCTCTCTCCTCTACGACATGTAAGATACAGCCTAAGTTTTACAGTCGTTGCGCAAACTAACAATTATTAGGATCGACCAGCAGGATGCTACCAACGTCGATGAGAAGGGTATCGCCTTCACCATCCGATCCGTCTTCATCATCGACCCCAAGAAGACCATCCGCACTATCTTCGCCTACCCTGCCTCCACCGGCCGTAACGCCGCCGAGGTCCTCCGCGTCATCGACTCCCTCCAGACCGGAGACAAGTACCGCATCACCACTCCTATCAACTGGGTCCCTGGTGAGGATGTCATTGTCCACCCCTCCGTCAAGAACGAGGAGGCCAAGACTCTGTTCCCCGAGTTCCGCATCGTCAAGCCTTACCTCCGATTCACTCCTCTTGCCAAGGAGAAGGTTCTCCCCCAGTAAATTAATTATTTGTCGCAACAAAAAGTATGAGAATTTTATGATACCTTGCAGATGAGCGCAAAAAGGATGAGCTTGGGAATTGGGACTAGTACGACATTTGAGAATGTATTTCTGCAGTGATGGAAAGACCATTTCCCTTCATAGATCAGTCTAGATTTGAGCCATTTGCGATTGCTCTGAGATGAAGAATAAATGAAGAAATGACCAAACTTCTGTTCCCGAACCCTTGAGATCGCGATTAATTAATTGAGCCCCTCAATTGCGACATGACATGAGGTAAATTCCGGCTGCGGGGCTCCGGACCATCGCTCGCCGATGCCGGCGTTAAGCGTGAAGCTTGAGCTTCAAGGGTCCACATAAGCTTCATCATTTGAACCTCGGCGATAAGATAGCTGTTCAATTGCTAGCCATTGATGTCAATTTTGAAGTTGTAAATATGTCTAGTCAAGTTGTGTTCTGAGTCTGACTGTTCTCTGTCCGCGCAAATTATATAACATCCAGGCTAACTCTTCTTGCAGTTCGTCGCTATCGCCTGTAGAAATTCAGTCGATCTTGGCGGATATTGAGAGAGGTGGCAAGAGTGTTGTTTGATGAAGTACGCATTGCCAGGCATGTTATCACGAGATGTGTCACTAGCAGACACCAAATAGAGAAAGATGGCGGGCTATACCCCCCTGAAGAAGCTGTAGTCCTGATTGCACGGGGAATGATGTTGGAGGTGTTGACTGTGTTGATACTAGGAGTTGCTTGCGCTCGTCTATCCGAGAGCTTGTGCCAGCTGGCCGCCAGCTGCCAACTACTCAATAACTTACTCGTTTGATAGCTGACACCAGCTGCTCGTCAGTGCCAGCTAGCAACGATTCTCGTTCGGTAGAACCCTGATCTTATAGCCCTAATTCTCTGTAATCCACCTCCCTCCAATGAGCATTCATCTCATATTCCCAGTTCGCTCTCTGCCATTGTCAAACTTCAGCCTGAAGACGTTGTGCAAGCTCTTTTACTCTTGCCACAGCAATTTCCCCCTTCACGGCATCCGGAGCTTCAACCTTAAAGACCAAAGCTAGCACAAGCGCAGCATCCAATCTCAGAAGACACTCTTCCTGCGCCGTCGTTTGCGGAAAATTTGCCATCTCAGTGTAGCCCTTGACGAAGCCATCTCCGAGCTGGCTAAACTCTAATGTGCGATATATGTCGATGGCTGCTGGGCCAATGAGTGCGTTTGTCCAGTCGATGACGGCGCTGATGCGACCTTTATTGTGTCGGAGATTGACATCGCGAAAGTCCATGTGAAGGAGACTTGATGGAAAACGCTTGAGGCTCTCAAGGATGCTGTGAACATGGTCCCAGTCATGGATCCAACCTGAAGCTTCAGGAACCGACCTCGCCAACACACCGAAGCGCCGTTTCATCCTTTGCTCCATTGTGGAAAACACATTCCCCGTCTCCATTGCCACCGTCGTCCCCAAATCATTTCCCTTCGTAGCGTGTATCAAAGCTGCCACACGTCCCATCTCCTCATCCGATACAGAAGTCCCATCATCATTCACATACTCACACAACATAGCCGGATATCCATCTTGCTCAAGATATTTGTAAGCCTTGGGAACAGGCACATGTCCATCTTGTAGGAGTTCATAAATGCGCAGTTCTTGCTGAATGAGACTTTTTGCCTCGACTGAGAAGTCGTTGGCGTTCTGATAGACTTTGACTCGTGGGATTTTGAGAACGACCTTGTTGTATGTTGGAGATTGGGCTTTGAAGACCAGACATTCGAGGCCTTGGCCTGCGGTTCCGACGTCGGTTAGGGACTCGGAATCAATGAACTTTTGGACTACTTCCATTTCGAGTGAGATTTATTTTGATGGTACAGGACTGATAGATATCTCAAGAAGACTTTATGTAGTTTGGATATACATGTCGTGTTCGTGTTCGCAAATGCTAAAATGGATCATGTTGTCTGGTTCACCTGTTCCAGTATATTCTATCTGCTTATCTTCCTTCCAGTATCGGAATCGTATTTGTCCAGGCTTAGTTCGGCAAAACGGCAGTTTCGACGTCTCGACAAACTACTAATGCATTATAGCTCAAACGTTACCTCCATTTGCTCTGCTACGATAGAACCATGATACGACCATTATGTGAGATTCACTTCATGAATTTACACTTTCTTTAAAGCATCGTGACTCATTTGCGTACACATAGCCGTTGTCCTGCCCTGCTTTGAAACGAACCTCTCATTCGAGTATGTATAAAACAGCTTCCTTTGCTTGCTTTCTTCCTACCTCCTACCTGTTTCTCTTTACTAACATCACAACTACCAACACAGTCGTCCTCCTCATCACTTACAAGACGTCTTCAAACCACAGTTGTCCTGGTTTGATGGTTCGGTGTTGCGGTCATGAGTCTGCTGACCTATAACTCTGATTTACGGAACGACATTTAGGCAAGGCGAAACAACTCGAACGCAAACACCGGGGGAAATGCTGTGACATCCTCTTGCTTTGCAAGTCCTTGGACGACAAGAAGGAAAAAACCGTCAACGAAAGAGATCAATGGCTGCATGAATAAGCAACTGGGTATCAAGTCTGATCTCGCGTACGGTAGCTGTGCTGTCTCCGTCTGTGACTTTAGTGTAGCCGGTTATGTCCTTTGCGTCACAAACGCAAGAAGCCGTCAATACATGCTTGTTCCTGAGGGTAGGTCGTATGATCCGTTTTCCAATGTTTCAGAATTTCGGTGTTCCGTTTGGTGCGATAGGCTCGCGCTTGAACTTTATACAACATTCTTGGATTCTGTCACGGGCACTTCTATCGTCTTATTACCTGCCAGCTCGTTCCATTCTACTCATTCTCGTTCTCTATCTAGTAGTATTGCTCATAGAAGATGGCTAGCCCTCTGACCGCGCTGTTTCTCCGAATACTCTTTACCGACCTCATACCATACTTCCGTAATAAAGTTTGAGATAGTTTTCATCGTTCCAGAACATGAAGCTTCCTCTGAACTGTGTTCATAAATTCACCTACACATAAACACAATCCTAGTAATTGTTTTGAACCTTGCTTCATCCACCGATCACTTTATATAGATGCCTAAAATACCGTTAAATATAGACTTCGAGGTATCATGACCTGCGACGAACTCTCTCAGTGCGTAACAGAAAGCTTACAAAACGTCTCCTCCAAACCTTGAGCTAGCTTGGGTCATATAAATGAGTTCTCTTCCTTCAACTATTCCCTCCCACAGCTCTTCTTTGTTCAATTCTTCTCTTCCTTCAGCTATTCCCTCACAGACTTTCTTTCTTCAATCATTCTCTTCCTTCAGCCTTGCCAACAATACCAAATGGAGGCATCATCCCAACATAATCCTGTCTCGTGTACAGATCCGGCCGGCTCCGAAGGCACGGATATGTCCTAGAACTTTATCATTAAACTCCCCGTCGAAATCCTTGAGGAAATCTGCATCTTGTGAGCGGAACATGACCGTCAAACCAGCATCCTCAACCTAGTCCAAACATGTCGAGCTCTCCGCAACGTCGCAAAAATCTTTCTATACTACGACATAGACACCTCAAACTGGTTCGGTAGAAGAATGCGTCTGTTGATGGATAATTTATGGTCTTCAGTACCTCGCCGATCGTTCGTCCGTCGTTTACATTTCCGTCCAACACCTCATAGAGCGAGTCTCGCGAACGAACTTTTCTATATCGAAAACTTCCTGGACATGACACAAAATCTGCAAGTATACCATCTCGATTTGAGAGATTGCCGGTCGTTTCCCCGAGAACAGCGGCGAATCAAGATGGAGGCCTTGCAGCATATTATCCTTGAAAACTTGCATAATGATCATCGTCGAGTATTGGACTTTATCGAAGAAGCTCCCAAGCTGGAGGTTCTTACCATGAGATTCTGTTGGTACGGAGTTGAGTGTGGACTCCTTAGGAATCTGAAGTGTCTCGAACTCATCGATGTCGATGAGTTATCGCAAGGTTCAGAGTTGCTGGACGGGTTTCTGCCGCAATGTCCCCAACTTGAATCGTTGACCCTTACTACTGCACGGTATAACTCGGACTATAACTTCGATCCCACCGAGGTAGAAGACATATCGATTATGCTCTCCCCCTGCCGAAACACCCTTCATCATCTCAGAATCCTGTGGCAATGCTGGTTTGGCAAAGCTAGTGGCTCACTCAGAGATTTCACCCGTCTTGAGACAGCTGTCATAGGCTTTCATGATCAACGCACATGGCTTCCGGAGACGCATCTTGTTGACTTCTTGCCACCTACTGTCCAGTCGGTGACGTTGGACATATCTACCCTTTTTGTGGTTGACCCTTCCAATAATTACTTAACGGAGATCGAAATTACCCCGAATGTATTTGCATCCGTGGGAAAGTTGGGTGAGGCGAAGCAGCAGGGGCTATTCCCAAGTCTTCAAAGTTTCACACATTCTAATCACCGTGAACCCGTTGAGTTTGAAGAACTGTCGAGCAAGTACGGTATGCAGTTTCAAGCAGAGCGCAAGAGTGCTTTTGCCGATGTCCTAACCTCACGATTACCCCGTGGGGGTAGACAAGATCAAATGTCTCCCCGCAAAACCCCAACCCCCAATCAGCCTAATTGTACCCTCCCCCGCA